>JAGKTI010007532.1:0-18148 GCA_018397915.1 Birgus latro
ACACACACACACACACACACTGTTATAACCACTTACATCCACATCAGACTCCTAATAATGTCTGAACCCATGATAAGCAAACTGTTTTAACTTATCATCCAAGGCAAACACCATTAACTCAATGACCACTATCAAGCAATTTACAAGCAAGCCGTTACAGTTACTTGTGCAGTCTGGCAGAGGATGAAGCTAGGAAGACGTCGGGAACAGTGCATTGTCGAGATCTTATCGTATAATTTCGTCTCGTTTATAAAGGCTCCAACATGCTTGCATGCCTCGACCTTAGTCGCCTAATGGAGACTCTCCACGCTGCTCGTTCTCTGGCAGCCCCCCTATTCAGTCCTTTAGTCACTTGTCCCTGGGGTCACACTCATGGCCTCGTCACACGTCCTCTTCGGTATGCCTCTCGCAGCCCTACCCCCAACGTTCTCACTTCTCACTTTCCGCACCCCATCCTCTCCACATGCCCAAACCATCTCAGTCTGCCCCTCCTCATCATAAGACCAATACACTTCAGTCCCATCGTTCCCTTTAACTCTTCAATCGTAAACCTAGCCCCCTCAGGCCTCGCATTCAAAGGCGCACTACACATCCATCTATAGGCCCGTAGCCAGGTGGGGAGGGGGTTGAGAGGATCGGACGACCCTCCAACCTGCCTAAAGGTCACTTTCTCACGGTCTGTTTTTTAATATCAGTACAAAAAGTCACTCTTCGTTGTTCGGAAGTTTTGTACTGCTTTTCAACGTCGCTTATATGCATACACGCTGACTTCCATAGCAAGCATGCAGCAGACCTTTGATCACCCGGCTGCTATGCAAGTCCAGATGCAACAGGAAAGACCCCTCCCCCTTCGAAAATCTGGCTACGGGCCTGATCTAATCAATGTCATTTCTGTACGTTTGAGCCTACAAATATCCTCTTCCATTAGCGCCCAGGTCTCAGTAGCATACAGCATTACACTCCTAACACATGTCACAGTGTTGAGTCATATTGAAATTGGCATGGGAGGCTTCTTAGCACGACTTCCTTAATGATTTGTTTTCCATATTACACCTCGATATCCTCTTGTGATACTGATGCAGACTTTTTGTATACTTGGAAATTTGGGAAGAGAGACATAGGTTAGAGCTTGAATTCATTTTTTTTTTCTCTAGCGTTTCGGTTCTAATGTTTCTGTTTAGGCCGAAATGTTAGAAAAAATAAAGAATTCCAGCTCTAACTTGTATCTCTCTTTATTTGCTCTATTGTTTTGAATTCTAACATTTCTGTATATCCCGAAACTTTAGAGAGAATCCAAGCTCTAACCAGTGTTTCTCCCACCCCAGCATTTCCATTTGTTGCAGTGTATCATCTACATTTGTCAGTATTAAAGCTATGTAAATAGCATACAAAAGAACGTGAAGGGGTTACGTGCAAAATAAATCACTAAAGAAGAGGTGCTGTGAAGCATATTATACTACCTAGAATACGCTTCGTGATTTTTATGTTCATACGGTGGTTACAAATTTGTTTAGGGGAAAAAAATCACTTTCCTCTCTCAGTTTACTGCAGCAGTAAAATGTGGAGAGGAATTTCCTTGGGCTTCAATAATGGCTAATTATATTGGTGCCGTAACACAAATGCATCCCTCTCTAACACCATGAGTGTATTTAAAGGAAATAATCAACATGCACGAGAATGTTAAGTTGTGTTGAGTAACCTTGAGCAACCTCGGTCTTTCTGGCCAAACAGACCCTTCAACTGCAGGCAAGCAGCCATCCTCTGTGAAGTGAACTGATGTTCCATTGTGGAAGACAGTGTCTCACCACAGTAAGGTGCGGGGAAGTGTGAAGGTTTGATGCCACCACGTGAAGGCATCCCTCGCCATCACTAGTTGATGGATTAAAAGTGAAAAAAACACTTACATCAAAATCACAGGTGCAGAAAACATTTATTTCTGAATCACAGAAACAACTCATAATAAGGCAGCTTTAAATTAGGACTTTTATAATGAAGGGAGTACGTTATAGCAGCAAATGAATGTCTGTAACTAATCCAAGATTAAATAAAGTCTGTCTTAGTCATTCACGGTCAACTTTCTTTTGATACATGCTAGGCAGTAGATACATTCACAAATATAGAAAACTGGCAGTCCCGTTTTGCTCCCATCAGAGTGTAGGAACCCAAGGCCAGGCTACTGTATTCCAGATCATTCAAGTGTTGGAGACAAACATTCCCCTGGTAGTGTTTACATAATAGAAAAACCTTTGACACTTCTGGAACTCAAACTGTTGTACATAGGCCAAACTGTATGGTAATCCAACCTGAGAGCTTCACCATCCAACTAGGAGTCTGGTATGGGCATAAAAATTATGGGAAATTGTATTCATATAACGGTATTGCTTCCGGCATTAGCTCCACCACAAGTAGCCAAAAGTTTAAGACAGGGAAAATAACACCACCACAGACTTGTAATATAAATTCATTGACCAAGTAATGGCATGAGGTAAAGTGATGAGTATTTACATAAACATTATCATACTTACAATAATAACATGATTATCAAGAGACCCACGAGTCAACATTTTCAACTACAGTAGTAGAGGCCCGAACATATAAATGATTGACTCCGTTATATTTTGCATATGAGCTTACCAAATAGTTTTAGTCAGGGTGGAAAATCTTGTTCCTTTCTTCATCTTCATTATGGCAAGTGAAAAATGCAGTACACGTTTCAGTTCAGATTTCAGCGGTGCATTTCTGCTTTTCCTAAAACTCACCTCCACTTCGAAACACAGCAATTGTCAGAGTTTCCACTATCCTCAAAACTCATCTCCATTTTGAAACAAACAGCAGCCAACAACTGAACTCTGCTTAGTGTCCATAACATGGCTAGCACACTGAACACAACACATATCCACTTAACTCTGGGAAATGAATTTCTGCTGTCTGTACTCATCTCTGCCTAGAGTGTACAGTATGCCACATTTGTACACAGGAAAACATCAGTGTGAAACGGAGGTCCAGCTACACTTTCCAGCATACATGTAATACACTTGCTTGACCATTTCAGCTAAAACTGGCAGTCCCATTCACTATGTTACTGCCACCAATAAACATATGAATGTCAAGGTTGTCAGGTGTACACTTGTGAGCCATAGTTTCTTATCACCCTCTGCTACTGTCTTGACTGAAGGAAAGTGAGAGCCAGGAAACTTTGCCAAATGAATATCTCTTGTCTAGGGTCCAGGTAGTAATTAGTTTTACATGACTTTGTGAATATCAGTCATTGCGAACTGACACTCTTGCACTCTAACAGCACTTCAATCAGCCACTAAACACTTTTTCATTCAGTATGAAGTCCTGGCTATGACTTCCCTCCAATCAGAGCTAAGGGCAGAAACTATGACTAATGAATTTACCAACTGACTGCCCTCCATCACGCACTGATGCTGTCCCAGGATAAAAAATGACATATTGATTATCTTACTTTTCCTGCCATATGATGCTGATGAAGTGTGGGAACTGACTTGCCACTGACCACACAACGTGTCCCTTTCTGATACTGTCTTTCTACAGTGAACTGGGGAGAGAGAGACCGTTCTTGAAGGCACCCGCAACAAACTAACAATGTACAAAATGCCTGTGACACCTCTGGGGCCAAATTCACTCACAAACTTACAATCAATTCCTTCTTGTAACTCAATTTTTAATCTGAAGGAAGAACAAGAGTCAAGGAAATTTTCTACATTCCATTTCTTGTCCTTCCGACTCCAGCAAAATATAGCTGATATGATAAAGTCTCCACCCATATCTTAAAATCTGCTTTTACAGAAAGAACATTCTACTCTCCTTTACCTCTCCTGCAAAAACTTACTACAGGTAATGATTATTCTCCTTTCACAGTTTTGTTTATGCAGGTAAGGAAGGACTGGGGAAAGATATTACATTTGAATTGTCCTTCCAGCAAAAACACATCCCAGTTACTGGAGGGAGCTGATCCTAAGTTTCTTTGTGAATCCAGGTCCGGTACTCCACAACATCTATAGTATTATTATTCATTTTTGTGAAAGACAGACATGTACACATTCATGGTGGAGTCTGATGCATGGGAACTACTAACTTATACATACAGAAGTGGACACAGTATGATTCATGAGACAGGTTGTAGTATATGACATGCAAACTACAAATACTGTACTTTTCCATAAATACTGGCATAAATAAAGACTAAGGACAAGCGGTTTATATTTACAGTGTATGCGAGTGTTGGTAACAACTACCATTTTATTCATGCACAGGTTTATCAGTTGTAATATTAAAACTGAGTCAGCAAAGATGTAAGCATGACCATAATTTCTAACAGTCATATATGGAATGCCTGTCACTGTTAGATCAGCCTGCATCCACATTACAGAGTGTAGTCAGCAATGATAAAGTCAGACATGTTCCACCATCATCACATGCTTCATAAATTATCATAAAAAAACTGAGGGCTTGCCCACATCATTGCACACTAAGTTCTAACAATACAACCCTATGTCACACCGAGTCATGATGTGGTTGTTGGTGAATATACTGCAAGGTGTATGAAATGTGAACAGCCTTGCACTGTACATCTATTTCTTTATGATAATGGCTCATGTGTGGAATAAAGTTTCTTCATGTATTACTTTCTTTACACTTTAAATACCCATAAATTATAAATACTGAGATACGAACAGAAAAGCGTATATTCAGTCACATGCATTGTCTTCTCCATGAGGAGTCGATAATTTTTTCTGTCATACTTGCTCTTTCCTTATTTCCAGATCCTATCTCACCCCTATCTGAGTGTAAAAAATGTGAGAATGATGATGATGATGATGATGATAAGGAGGAGGAGAAAGAAGAGTGTCAAAACTTATGCCATGGAGGAAGGAAAGGGAAGAGCATGTTCAGCGAATAAGTCCATATCATATGCTGCCAATTTTATATGCTTTATTTTGCTACTAAATCCATGGTAAATTATGGAAAATTGTCTGCTGTATTATCCTCTTGACTGAGAATGTATTTTCTATTTTTCTTGCTATTTCTAGACAGTTGTACTCAGTTCAGGAAAGACTTTTCAAACTAGGGAGGTTCGACGGAATCTTCACCAATCCCTTCATTACTTAGGTGCTCTCTTAAGTTGAGTGAAACTGCTTAGTGATTGAAATAAGACACTGCCGAGTTACTGTCTATTGCCGCCTGACATGACAAGGTACTTTACTGTATCCAAAGTTATTATGAATTTAAAAAAAAGTACTGTATATGGGACTGGAAAAAGAGTTGGGAGAACAAGACTACAGCCAAGATAAGTTAAAATAATAATTTACTCCATCTTTAGATCAAAAGATGAGTTGGGATGATGATGACAAAGATAATGACCATCATGATGTTGATGATGATAGTGATGATAGCAGTGACCATCATGATGATGATAGTGTAAATGAAGATGATGGATGTCTCCTGTTGAAGGACTAGAGAAGCTGAGAGACAGGGAGAAATGCAAATTTAAAATAACGGCCTGGCAGAAAGGATGACTGCTTAGTCCACGTAAAACTGCATTCGGGGCAGAATGAGATGAAAGGAAGAACTGGAGTTGATCAGGGTTAAGCTAGTGTGTACAGCAGAGTTGGGGGGAGGGGAGGGGAAACAGCAACTGAGTTAGGATAGGTTTAACATCTGTGTATGGCAAAATGGGCAAGAGTAAAAAGATTGCAGTTGAGTCGGGAATAGGGCTTGTGCACAAACAAGTGAGACTAAATATAGGACCTCTGCCACATCAGTGTAAAAGTGTGAGAATGGTAAACAGAGCATAAGAGAGTGAGAGACCTTACCCAAGACAGGACAGAGTTGTGTGAAAGGCATAATGGGACTGAAAGACAGCAATGTGTGCAGAATCCAATGAGGTGGAATGGAGGACTATATGATCCAGGATAGAGTTACTATTATTAAAGCCATACTGGATGTACGATGGAATATGCAGGGAATAAATACAGTTGGTAGACTGATAAGGGGTTACTCAAAACTACAGTATATCTAATCCATTCCATGCGTGAGTCAACCCAGAGCTGACTAAAACTGTCTGGAAGAAAATATAGTAAACATCATATGGTTAAACTTGTGAATCATGTACAACCTACCGTGTGTGTGTGTGTGTGTGTGTGTGTTTAAAAATACAGTGGATTCTGTTAGAGTCTTGCTACCACCAGACAATTTTATTCAGATAAGGAGAAACACTGGATAGGGGAGGGAAGCAAAACAAAACATGAACTTCTTTACTATGAGAGGTGTTCTCATAGCTAAATAAAAATCACGGGGTGGCAGCAAGAAAAAAGTTAAATGAAACTAAATGAGATCACATCCTTGAGCTAAAGAGCTGTACACAGGATCTCCATCACATCACCTCATTTTTCACTGATCTAGCAAAGTTGCATCAAATCAGTTGTGTGGTACATTATAAACTATGCTTCCTTACCATATCACAAAAGTTAAACCTAATTAAGCCTCAACAGTATGTGGAGTTAGCCCCAACATTATGAGGACATCATTTTTAGTTTACCCTAGCTGCCTCCTGACGATTCCTTTTTTCTCCTCAGTTTTTAAGAGACTTTTTGAACCGTACGGGTTACATATGCCCCCTTCATTAACTCCATGGAGAAGCCTTACTGAAACTGAATATAATCATCAGATGGAAGCAAGAATAATAGATGCCCTCAAGGTGATGGGGTTAAAGTATGATCAGAGAAGAACTCTGAATATCCACATGTTGTACACCCATTCCTGAGGTTTTCCAGATTGACTGAATTTTGGTTAACACAGTAATAGCTCTGACCACAATCAGTCATTTTTTCTTGTTGAATTCTGCCAATTGTTAGTAATCAACCAGCAAGAGATGGGATTAATAGAAAACCAGTAATGTTACAACACAAACCATAAAATAGGCATAAGCTTAACTCCCTGACTGCTAGGGCTTCTCACACCAGAACAAAATTATCAAGTGTTGGCCTGAAAAAAGTTGGTCGTGGCACGCAACTCTGAGGTTGTTATTATCATGCCCTGGGAACCTACATTCAACAGTGCGTCTGATTTCGTGTATAATATGAGACGGATGTGATTCGTGTATATGTTCATGTATAATAATATTTGTGTATAATATATTTGTGCATAACAATATGATTTGTGTATAATATTATACGAAATCGGACGCACTTTTGAATGGTAGGTTGCCAGGGTACGTTAATGTCAACCTCAGAGTTGTGCACTGCGACTATAGTGTGTCTATATCAGTAAAAGGTTCAAGTGTTAGTTTTTAACACTGGTGTAAAGCTGTGCTACCTTCAAGTGACTCAACACTGTGAGCCAAATGATTTTCTGTAATTTTGGAGTATTTACTTTGCCGAGTGGTAGGTAACCATACAACCAACAAATGGATACCAAGTGGTCTAATGAATTAATGTACTGCAGTCAGATGTAGTCCATTATAATTTGTATCTGAGGAGTGGTTGAAGGGTAACTGTTCACATAATGCCACCTGCTGGTAAAAGACTGATCACCTTCACTACTAGCCCTGGGCTAGGCTTCTGATGGACAAACAAAGGATATGATGGATGAACTACTGGTCTGCCATTTCATCCATCCATCCATTATCCAATCCTATGTCGCCCCACAGAGGAGCGTAGGAGCCCAGGGCTAGGCAAGTTGTCGTTGCAGATCTGAATGAAATCATTCAGTCTGCCTGAATAATGCAGCAATGTACATCCATTGCAGTGAAAGGACTATTATATGCAAACAGTAACAGCTAATCCCATATCATTTGTTTCCCATCTGGGCTATGAAAGTCTTAAAACCAGGCTCTAATAGTTCAGTGCACTTACATCATTTGAGAATGACTGATGTCCCTGACAGCCTTTTTGTATAACACAAAAATACCTGCTCATTTTTTGGATTCAAAATGTTGCATGTATGGCATGGTCATCTCTGACTGAGTCCTTTAACACAAGTCCACCTGGTATTTAACAGGTATGTAGTTAATACTATAAATGAGTATAAAATGGTAATAGCTAATATTCTATCATCCTTTCATGGGCCCCAGAGGACCCAGGGCTAAGCAGTCAAAACTGAACTATATTAATGTTTTTTATTATCTAGAGGCACCTGGAAAAAAATAACAGTCATGATTTTGCTATTACAAAACAGATGATTGTACCATATTTTGTTTATTATAAAACAGGAATGTACAAATTGCTTATTTTAGGTAGATTCCCAACCACACTAAAGTGCAATTTTCTGTTCAAGGAGGCATCATCATCTCATATCCGTAGCTACTCTGCTCAGTGGCCAAATTTGTGATGTGAGTTGATTGCGAACAGAATGCCAAACATACCTCTGAGTCTTTCTGTCAAAGCTCATCAATACTGCCATCAGCCAGTTTGAAAAAGGGGACTGATATAAATACTGAAAAAGCATTCTAATTGTTTTCATTTTCGTATGGTCCAACGTGTCTGCATCCGTGGGCCTTGGTCACCTAATGGCAGCTCTCCAAGCTGCTCAATATCTGGCAGCTTCCCTATTTAGTCCCTTCACCCTGAGGTCACACTCAATGACCCCGGGACTTTTTCGGTCTACCTCTCACTACGCTACCCCCAACATTAACACTTCTCACTTTCTGCACCCAATTATCATCCCCTATCCTCTCCACATGCCCAAATCATCTCAATCTACCTCTCCTCACCACAACACCAATACACTCCAATCCCATCCTACCTATCAACTCTTCCATCATAAATGTAGCCCCCCCAGGGCTTGCACTCATGGACACACTGCACATCCACCTAATCATTGTAAATACAAATATCTATTCATATTTGTTTACAAAATATATTTTAGATAAGTCCACACAAAAATTTATGTGCTGACACCATCACAGTCTGGCTACAATTTGTGCTTCTCTATTCCAGGAATGGTGGTTTCAGTGGTATGTACTGTATTTCTAAAGGAGGTAAATGTAGGATACCAACTGGCTGAAGATTTTGGGTGGCTGTGGAGGCCATGTGGTTGTATATGCTTACGTAGTGATAACTGGTAGTGAAGGGATGTATTCAAGGCATTATGGATACTTCATGAGAAGTTGCTAATATGATTTGTGGTGAGGGTGAAGTAGTATACAGTCAGGGTAAGATGGATTTTGTGCTGAGGCAGTGAAGTGTGTGCCTCACATGTTCTTTTTGCCTTGACTGGAAGTAAATTTGTTTTTTGGTAAGCATGACATATGATCCAATGTGTGTTGAGAAATTCAAAAGCTAAAATGATGAGTGAACGGGAGTAAAACTCATTTCACAAAGCACTTTTGAATTTTCCTTTTCCGATTTCTATGTCATACCCACCCCATTAATAGGAAATAGGATGTGATGACTGGAAATAGGATGACGATGATTGGCTAAGTGGAGTTTCTGGTTAAGGAGTGAATGTGAGGTTCATGTCTGTTTGTGGTGAAGAGAAATGGATGCTATGATGGGACAGTCATTCTAAGATTATGCTCTGGGAAGTTCTAATATTGTTACCAGTGTGTATGTGTGTGTGATATGGCTGCAAGGGAGGCAGGAAGAGTAATATTAATCGGCAGTTTAATAATGTAAAGGAGTTGATATGGGGGGGAAAAATAACAACTGAAAAATAGTGCTTATATATGGTAAAATCTATATCACAATTTCAAAGTCTCTGACAAGTAAAACTTTTATTTTAAAAAACTTATTGGAAATTGGCACAAAGGAAAGGATTTTAATTGTGAAGCAGACCAAGCATAAATTTGACACATGCGGATGTGCCTTAAACAACAAACAGCACAAAAAAGATAAACTCTGATCTATACTGATATGATGCCTCCTTGATATACAGATAACAGATGCAAGCATAATCCTCCAGATAAGTCAGTACTTCAAAATTTAGAACTATAATACTACCTTCACTACTACCTTCCATTATCACTTCAGTGGTGCTCATTACAATAATTAAAAATATCTACTGTACACTTTGTGCCAAATCTATTAAAAGAATGCAAAAGCAATATCAAGACACAACATATACCATTAAAAAAAAAAAAAAAAAAAAATGAGCAAATAAAGCACTCATCACAATGAATATAAAAGCTTACCCTATACAGGAGTTTGTCTTTGGTGTGTCCTCACAACATTACAGTAAGTCCTTGTTTTAGGCCATCTTTTCTATGTTCTTTTGTAGTAAGCCAACAGTAAATTATGAGAAAAGCTAAGATTCACTGCAGCCTATAAAACTAAACTGACAGTTGCTCCAGTTCTACAGGTCCACTTGTATGGAGAGTTTTATATGTCATGATGTAGTAGGTCAGAGTGAATGCTGTAAACTGACAGATCTAGCATTCAATCCCACCCAAGGGGCATTGGTCGATGTCAGGAAGAGGATCTGGTTGTAAAGTGCTAAGCACTCCAAAAAAGGTCCTTCAAATTGGGGCAATGCCTAAGCTCTCGATGAGGTGCGTCCATGGTGAAAAACTGCGTCCTCAATTTTAAGAAAAAGTTATAATATTTTGGAACACATTCTTGACTTATAACAAGGACTATCTGTACTTAACCAAAAAGTATAAAAACAGGGAAAGGCATCAGTGTTGTTCACAGTGACTAGTCAAGCTAAGATACAGGTATCTAAACTCTTATCCAGTTGTCTTTGGTTGCATTCCCTCAGCTACTGATTGCAACACCTGTTAGACTGGCATCACCTTACCTACACATAGTCCTTGGTACAAAATAAATTGTTAGACAGCAGGCCCACTCAAGTTAATCATGTCAGGCATGTATCTGTTTGGCTGGAAGAAATGCAACAAGGATCCCTGCTTTCCAAGTATCATAGTATATAACTGTTGAGATAAAGTACCATGACAAGCAAAAGTTTGCTAACAATCCCCTACCAGAAGTATGTTTACAAACTTTTCTCATTCCTCTCTGAATGTCACAAGGTATAATTCCTTTTCATACTTTTCTGCTGTGTACTTCATATTGTTGTTTATCCCACATTCATTTTTTTGTGTAACTTCTAATATTATCATAGCTGGCAAGAAAGTGTTGGTGAACTTTCGACTGTGATGGTACTGTACCAATAGCTTTTGGGTCCTCAACTGCAACAATTTTTATGCTCAACTGCATGAATCTAAAAATTTCTGCAGCATTACCAGCTAAACAGCGGTTAACTCGAAAAGGTCGGATTCATAGTGACATGCAGATGAAATGGGTGGGAGGCAAACATTGAAAAGAGCTTAACCCTTCATCTGGTGACCCCCCCCACAGTTTTTTTTCCTTGCTATCTCCAAACAATATTATAAGTAGTGGTAGTTGCAACCTGAGGCCCATCTGAAATGTAAACCTAGTGGTCTGCAGGCTGGAGCTGTCTGTATCCCAGAGTTCACCATCTTCCTTTTGGGGGACAGGAAAGAGACCGAAGGATGTCTGCATATCTGGGCAG
The DNA here is from genome assembly GCA_018397915.1 of Birgus latro. NCBI lineage: Eukaryota > Metazoa > Arthropoda > Malacostraca > Decapoda > Coenobitidae > Birgus > Birgus latro. The sequence goes on from JAGKTI010007532.1 coordinate 11,497, forward strand.
GGGAGCTGCTCAGTTTTATCAGTGCCAGCAGGTGATGGCATCTCACTCCAGCACTAGTGATATACAGAAATTTAAACTGGGAAACACTTCGTGTATTCAAGAGAATACTAGTGGCTGGTTGTGTTAAGACCTCCAGAATGAAAAATGTCTTCTAAGCTGTGTCAGTGCCAGAAAAAATGAATTTACAAATTTATCTTCAGAATGAAGTGGTTAGGTTCTTTCCCTAACATACTTGACTACACACAGTCTTGTGCAGTCAGTAACACTGGAGAAATGAAGAATGTGGTCTCTTCAGTCTGATGACATACTGTATAGTATTTTCACTTTACTCATGTCACTTAGGATGATGATCTTCACCTTACAGGTAATTTCTTCAATCTGTAGGGGTTAAATATAGCCACTAGTAAACCCCTCAATGCTAGACATCATTTTGAAGTCCAGTAATACATTCTAGAGGCCGGAGAGAGAGAGAGAGAAAAGTCACCATATTGCAGGGACTGTGTTCTTTCCACTGTCTCCCTCCCATCCATTTTACTTACTCAACACATCCTTAGATGGGAATAAAAAAGTCAGTATGATGATGATGATGAACAGGCCTATTTCACCGGCTGAAAAAGTGAGAGAGCTGGACTGGCAAGACTTGGATTCACCGACCCACTCAACCTGAGGATGCTTCAGATTTCACATTTGTCTTTGCTATCACCCCATCCTATTTAATGCTGGGGGAGACCTTTTACAGAGCATGGCTTCAATGCAGATTCTTACTCCCTCACTGAAACAGGTTTCCCCAGGATTAAATACTATCAACTGGAGGCAGCACTGAAAAAAACAATTCCTCTTGTTGAAGAGGTTTAAGCTGAAACAAAACACAGTTATACTGCAACCCTTTCATTTTATCCTCACTGTGCATTTAGTGTATGTTGATGTCTTTAAATTTACTCTTAATATCTCCTGCTGATGTTATTCAGCTGAAGACACACTTTTTACTGGTGGGTTTAGATGATGATGATGATGATGATGCTTAAAGATGGATTAAAGTTAAAGCAATTTTGTATACCATACAGAAAGAAACTGGAATGCTTCAAGCACAACAATGATGAGTCAAGCCAGTCACAGCAAAACCACCATACCACAGACGTCATCAGTTAAACCTCTAGAATCCGGTGACATTTGTAAAGTTTATTCTTGCTAATACTTGACTATTTTATTCAGCTTGGGAAGGATCACTCATAACAAGGGGTTAATGAAGGCTACCAAAATATCTAACCCCTCGAGGCCAAAAAGTCTCTCCGACTGAAGTCACTCTCATACTGAAGGGGTAAATGAGGGCTACATCTAACCCCTTATGTTCAAAAAGTCTCTCCTGAGCTGAAGAAAACTGCCAGGAGACTGTAAGAATAAACTTAATAATAGGTCAATGAGTTGAAGAGGGTTAGGAATTCTTCACAGGGTACTAGCTGCTAAGAGGAATGAAAGTCATCATAATTACATAATTACTTGACCATGTACAGATATGTACAAGAACAGTAGAAGCTATAACATGACTTTTGTATCCCAAAAATAAAAAGAATTATCTTTGTTCTGTCCCTTTTAAGTAAGATGAAGAAATAAAGCTTGTGTGAAAGATCAAACATTAAAACTAATATGAAAAAATGAATGTAAAATAACTCTCGTGTAGCTAACTTACAGAATGGATGGACATTAAACATGGTGAAGCAGAGAGATGATGAGATCACAAGGGCAGCCACCAGGGCAACCGAGGGGCCTCACACATACTGGTACATGTCCGCCTGTGAAAGAAGGGGCTGTTTGTCCTCAGCACTTTCGTTGAGGGTGTAAATGTGCAGCCAGTCTGTGCGGTCAGGCTTGAGGAGGCCAAAACACTGCCAGTTAAGCAGGTCTTGGAAGTTCTGCAGCAGCCCGCGATGGAAGGGTGACCGTACCTCCCCTTTCTTACCAACCTGTCAATGCAATAGTTTTTCAATGAAATGATGAACAACACATGAGAATACTACACAAAACAACATTACAAAAGACCAACCTTATCTCCTTTTCTTGCCACCCTTTCTACAACATAATTTGTCAGTGTTATGAAATTCTGCTGGGACTGTGTGAAAAACTGTACATACAGTACACACATTTTGAAACACATAGTACATGACAACACTAGAGCAAATGAACAATTAAATAATACAAAAACAGTAAGGTATTATGCATGTGCTGTCTGGAGAATGAACAGATAAGACATTATGAAAAGCTATGAAATGCCCAAAACACAGCATTATAATAAGTCACCTGTGCTTCACTCTTCTTACCAACCCTACTTTCTGTCTACACTCATTTCACTCTCTCCGATCCTCATCTTACACAGTGTTTTCATATCACACCTTAATTTTTTGTCTCTTGAGTCTGGTGATATACACATACACTGTAATTATTGCACAGCTTCCAATTTGTACAATGATTAGGAATATACCTGGAAGTGCTTGTATCTGTAGCAGTTCATTCTTTCGTTTGTAGTCATGCCAAGGATCAACACCTGAAAAAGGTTCATACAACTTACAAGAATGTCACCATGTCCAAAGAAATTGTGCTAGTGTTGTAATGATTGATATGTTACATAAACTTTCCATTTTAACATGTACAATCATAGAGTAATACTGTTCATCATTTAAAAGACCATGAATGCCTGAATAATATTACAACAGCAATTAAATAAGCTTAAAAAACTGGACCAATAATACAGTACCATGGCACAGCTGCAGACACTACCTCAAAACTGTTTCTTAACTTACTGAAATTTCACTAAACTATCCTGTACTAGTAATACTAAAAAGAGGTTTGAAGAGGTTACTCAAGCTTCATCAGTTTAGACCCATGGATGTACCAACAGATTACTGACAGCAACTGCAAATAAACTATTGCCATGAAGTATAGTAGAGACCAATTTTAATGCTGTCGTGACGTGACCATATGTGATGTCTCACCTGATAAAGCTGACATGCCAACAATGCAGCAACCCATACAGCATGTAGTGTGGCATTAGCTCCAACCCAGGCGACCCATGGTTCACATGTACCCACAGAACCAAGACCTGTGTGGAACACACAAAGCACCATTAACCTTTCGTGTTGCTGCAGCGAGATGCCTTCAAGCAAGGACACTGATATAAATGGGTGACCATGCTGCACGACCTTGCACTAGGAACTTTGTAAGTAAAAATCATCATCATCATCATCATCCAGACCTCCTTTCCCACCCTGCCCTACAACATCAAGGGTGCCCAAGTTTGCCCAATTCAATGGGCATCATTCAAGCCCCCGGAATCCTGGCTGTATCTGATATGCGCAAAAAACATTCACCACATTCTGTAATATAAACGTATCTGATAAGGTCAATCAACTCTAAGGCAAGTGTATAATGTAGTCATAACAGTACGGCTGTCACCAAACCATGGGACTCACTACTAATAGCCATGCATCATGGATTCCCCCCCCCCCACATTAACCTCTACATCGCGGGGTTGTCGGAGGTTTTCCGTGCCATTCCCGCGGGGATATTCGCGCTCCAACTGACTTTTTAAAAATATTTGCCAAAAATCAATTATTAGTCCTACAATATTATAATTACAAAAGCATATGGCACATACCGTCAGCTTTCTCCTGGGATTTTTTTTTAGCACTCGTCGACTATCGTCGGACTTGTGGAGACTTCTGAAGTTGGGTAACTAAGTCTCCTCTTTACACTTCCCGACATCCCCTAATCTGAATACCACTGCCAGATATTATCACCAGAAACACTATTCAATGATTTCCAAGTAAGTTGGAATCCATACTAAAAAAAAAAAACACTGTGAAAGCATTGTAAAATACAAGCGCATACGAGCCTCCCACTCCCGCTAATTCGCGGCTGGTGTTCTCTCATTTCTTGCTCATATACGCACTCACACTTTATTATTTCTAGTACTTTATTACACTTGTATATATCTACAGTCCTTTACCACTTCCCACACGATGTTTAGTAGGGGTAGAGGTCACAGGGCCTTTTATAACAGGCGCAAAAGAGGCAGAAATGGACGGGCGTCATTTCACCGAGAAGGACGAGAGCAAACTGGCTGTATCTGGTAGCGAAGAGTTGAAAATGTCAGCTGCTAATGTATACAGTATGCTAAGAAGTAAGTCGTAGGAAATCTAGACAATACATATAAATTAGGTGGTTCCAGGTGAATATAAATATCACTCAGGCTTCTCCCTTCCTTTCTTATATACATTTATATTACGAGAGTAGCTCATACGGCATATTTCACGGAAAAAAAAGCAGGGGGAAATTAGCGAACGAGTGCAGGTTGGATGTTGGCAAGTGATAATTAGCCAATTCCAGGTGTATGGCACTATCAGTTACCTTATTTTATATATATATATATTATTTTGTATAAGAATAGGGCATAGGGCTCATTTCAATGGATGAAAACAGTGGAAAAATCTGGGGAAGATTTACTTAGCGCAGAGCGGCTGAGCAGACGACACGAGAGGGTAATGGAGGGGAGGTAGGGAGAGGAGTCTAGAATGGGAGAAAATGGCTAAAGCGTCAACAATGGATGGAAGTACTGATGACATTAGTAGCTCTGACTATTGTTGGACACTGGCAGTGCTGATAGATAGGGTGAGGAGACTGTAGCACCAGTCGAGCAGGGCAGTACTCCCAGGGAGGATGGAAAGCTGATGACAGGGAGAGCTGGAGCTCCTGTTTCATCAGCCCTCAGGACTTGTTCCTGACCATCCTCCTTTGCTGAACTTTTTCAGTGTCTCAGTTACACAGAGAGTAGACCAGCATGCTCTCCTATACAAGTTTCTCTAACTGTCAACACCAAACTACATACACGCTACACACTACACTTCCTTTTCAAAATTATCAAAAATGGCGCACAAAAATCAAGCCCCGGAGTCCCCAGGGGGGGAGACCATAAATGCCCCCACCATCCGCCTCTCTCCCGGTGACGACTCAAAGAGCTGCCTGGAACCACCGTCTGACTCACTCCTTCTTCATTTCTGTAACATTCGTGGCCTTTCCTCTAACTTTCACGCTGTTGAGCACCACCTCTTCTCCTCTAAACCTCACCTTCTTTTTCTCACTGAGACTCAGCTGTCTGAGGCAACTGACAGCAAACCCTTTTCTGTATCCTCCTACTTTCTCTATTCTCGTTTCAAAGCCAAAGGTGGCTGTTGCGTATACGTACGCAACGATCTATCTTGCTCTCGTGTTCCTGAACTTGATTCTTCTGAATTCTCTGCTCTCTGGCTTCGGCTTTCCTGTCATTCTCTGACTAAATATATCTATGCTGTTTACTTATCTCCTAATTCTACTGACTATCAAAAATTCTTTGACTATCTTACTTCTACGATGGAACACATTCTATCCATTTCTCCTTTCTCTGAAATCTCCATTCTAGGAGATTTCAATGTTCACCACCACCTTTGGCTCTCCTCTCCTTTAACTGATTCACCTGGTGAACAAGCCTACATCTTTTCTATCCTTAATGACCTAGAGCAGCTTGTACAGCACCCTACCCGTATCCCTGACCGCCTTGGAGAGAGTTCCAACATACTTGACCTTTTCCTAACAACTAATCCTTCTGCTTACACTGTTCATCTTTTCTCTCCGTTGGGCTCCTCCGATCACAATCTTATTACCTTAACATGTCCAATCGCTCCAGTACGGCCTGTGGACCCTCCAAAGAAACGCCACCTGTGGCACTTTGGAGCTGCAGATTGGGAGGCCCTCAGGCAGTACTTCTTTGATTTTCCATGGAATGATTATTGCTTCCATGGCCGGGAGCCATCTGAGTGTGCCTTGCGCGTTACGGAGGTTATTCTCTCAGGCATGGAAGCATACATTCCTTTCTCATATCCTCTGACTAATGCAAGAAAGCCTTGGTTTAATCACGCTTGTTCTAATGCTGTCCGCAACAAGGAGAGGGCCTATAAGAGGTACCGGAGCCAACCCACCCCTGAATCACACCTTTTATATATTTCTGCCCGGAATCGTGCTAAGTCTGTTCTTCGCTCTGCTAAAAACAATTTTATCCGTGCTAAATGTTCCCAACTCTCCAACTCGAACTCTTCTCGCTCCTTCTGGCACCTTGCCAAAAACCTTTCTAACAACTTTACCTCATCATCCTTCCCTCCTCTTTTCTACTCTGATGGCTCTGTAGCTATTTCTTCTACTGATAAAGCAGATCTCTTTGCTCAGACTTTCTCCTCCAATTCCACCTTAGACGATTCCGGTGCTATTCCTCCATCACTTCCCCCCTCTGACTTCCTATTGTCTGACATTAAAATTTCTTCAGCTGATGTGTTCTCTGCCATTACTGGCCTCAATACTAAAAAGGCATACGGTCCTGATGGAGTCCCTCCTGTTGTCCTCAAAAACTGTGCTTCTGTGCTTACACCCTGCCTAGGTAAACTCTTTCGCCTTTGTCTCTCAACTTGTACCTTTCCTTCTTGCTGGAAGTTTGCTCTCATTCAGCCAGTCCCAAAGAAGGGTGACCATTCCCAACCCTCTAACTATCGTCCAATTGCTTTAACATCCTGCGTATCAAAAGTTTTCGAGTCAATTCTTAACAGAAAAATTTTAAAGCACCTTTCCTGTCACA
>JAGKTI010007532.1:22074-36571 GCA_018397915.1 Birgus latro
ATTGCTAACTGGCATGACCTTCATCCATTAATACCTTCAGTCCAGGAGGTTTTTTCCATAGCTAACAGGAATGTCTGGCAGCAGCCTTAATAAAAACAGAAAAGTTATTATTGTGAAGGGAGCTTACACGAGCTCTAATCATGTTAGTGACTTGGGAATGCTTAGGAATATCATTTGCTGAGAAAAGCTTCTCTCCGTACTGTATTTGCGTTACTTATTTTAACAAAATATGGCCACAATTTTTCACCATACTAGTACAGCCAATGTGGGTGACTTACTAGACCAAATACCCTGCTTGAGGAAGACGATGTTGCAGGCATTGTTCCAGTAGTAGAAGCAGCCCTGCAGCATGAAGCAGCTCATTCCGCATAGCATGATCAGGTACCCAATAAAGTACTTCAGGTTTTTGGCCCCTGAAATGGGTAATCAAAGAGATATTAATTTATTATCAGGTTAAAAATAATAATATTTAGAGGCACCAATTTACTACCAGGGACTACCATGAGTGAAATGTGGTAACAAGCTTGGTAACTATCATTCTTAGGCAGGAAATTCAGCTTCATATAAACAAAGTCCCAGCTGAGACTCTCACATTTTTAAAATACTTTTTTCCCCCAACAGTTTCCAGTAATTTTTGGGAAGTTATTAGCTTGTTTCGAGACTATGTCTAGCTTCTAGTTCACAGAAACCTAAGCCTTACTATGGCCCATTTCAATATGAGGATTTCTTAAGCAGAAGCATGGCATCATTAAAACTCACTGAAATAGTAGGCAAAGATGAAACAGCAGGCAACTAGTATTTCAGGCTAAGGTTTTATGGCAGTATTTTTCAAACAATAATCTAGGATATAACACGAGGAAACTGGAAACACTGCCTATGTAGTAGTAGTTCATTCATTATCAAAATCGTCTAAACCATGATTCCCATATACAGTACTGTAAATGGGGTGAGGCAGGATCCTGGAACAAGGAAAATGTACACAATAAGTCCTCGGTATGTTATGACTGTGCTCCAAAATATTACACCATATTCATACAGCCAGTACTATACTGTGAAGACACTGGTAAATCAAACCTTAGGGGTAACTGTTGGTGTTTTGGCCCCTGCTTGTCTGAATGTGAACCAGTGGACTGCAGGGTGACGATGTCCTCTTGCAGTTTTCTGTACACTTAATTGCAAAAGTGGACATTAATGTATAATGAGGACTTACTGTATATTCTGTACTAAAATACCTACTGCACATGATATAAACCTTAACCTGAACTACTATACATGGACTGCTCACCTATGCAGTTGCCAACCCAGGGACAGTGGTGGTCAAACTTTGCGATGCAGCGGTTGCAGACGGAACAGTGCTTGGAACGGATGGGTCGGCGCACCAGACACGTGGAACAGAACCACTGTGGGTCAAAGCCATCTCTCTCTGCTAACTCTATTATCGTCTGTGTGATGATGGGAAGAAAATAGTGCCTAAGTCATTAAATCTGGTGAGGCCTTTCCTATTTATTTTTCCCACCACCAGATGACTTTATTCAGCTGAGGAGAGCCCCTAGTAGTGACGGAGCTAATGAAGGCTTTATCTAATAAGATTTAAAAACAGTTATGACACCATCTACTATTATATACCAGGGCATACTCTGCTTCTCCAAACATCCCTGATATTTACAACACACTGTTTGTAGCATACACTAACTTGGTATTTCTGTGCCTGATCTGCTGTAATGACACCCGGGTCACCTCGCCACGCCCGCAGAAAGTTATACCACAGCAGCAGTGATGACGCCAGGAACAGTGCCGTCACACCCAGACCAGCATACTCATGGATGTACACAAACCATGTCACATAACACCAGAACTGCAAAAGTACAGAAGTCTTACCGGTGACTAGTGTACAGTATATTACCATCCTCATCATCATCATTAATATCGAAATGTTTTGCATGCAGTAATAGTGAAACCCAAATGACATACACCTAATATTTTTGTAAAGGCTATGTTTTCATGAAAAATTAAGCTGAGATGATTTTTAAGACATTGTCATAGTGTTCAGACTTTGGCAAATCATATCTGTGTGAAAGATACATCAGGTTCAGGTCCTGCAGATGTGATGAATCAAAGCATACCTTAAGAGCACATGTACAATACATAATATTTCAACATGGCAGTGTGAGATGTGATCTAGATATACATTTTATTTTCAGTCAAGCAGTACAGTATTAGAGAAAATAGCACAGATTATTTTCAGTTCCTTCTTAAGTCAGGACTCAGTAGACTAGCCTAAGGCCCCTGTGCTCCTTATGGGGCAATAGAAGTGTGTATGACATATAGACAATATCTACATGCTGTAACCTAGTATTTCACTCCATCATGAGACCCTTTAATGCTAACCTTAGTTGCAAGATAAACAGCCATGGGCATCACAGTCATAAGCCTTTCATCATACAGGATCCTGGAGATGCCGTATACCAGGATGTACAGCCCAGTGAAAATACCAAGCTTGAGGACATATAGAAGGCTCAGCTGGAAAACCAGACCCACTGCATAGAACACCAAGAAGGGCGTCCCCATCATCGTCCAGTACCGTAAGTTCTGACAACACAAGTTTAATATCAGCATAAGTGTTCTTCAGCAAGTTAGGTAATCTGTATATCAGCACCATGGATGAACAGCTTGGGAATTACAGTATATATGAGTCAAACACTTGGTGTAGTGAAGTGAATATAGCTACTATAGAGAGCTTTATCTACACTGTGCCAGCTTGTCCAACATTCTGTGGTAAAATTATGTTCCATTCACAAAACAGTAATCAGTCTACATCTGTACCATTGGCATAAAGCTCCCTTACTTACTGCTAAGAAATACATGCTTAGTGAATGTCAGCATTTATCTACCTCCAAAAAGTTACACCACAATCACAGCTTCAGCCAGTAAAATCTAACAACTATGTTAATGACCTTCATGATACAGGGTTTTAGAAAGACACAGTTCTTGCACTAACAAGAAAATATTTACAATATAACATTCTTCATCTGATTACTAACTTTATCATTTGATATGCGATAACAGATGTTCCTTGATGACTTTTGCAACTCTTGTAGCTTCTCCAGAACCTTTTTATCCAACCACTGTGTTTTTCTCTTCATTATGAGGCTGTATGCTGACTCACCCTGAAAAGTAATCATCATATACAGCATGATACACTGAACCAGTGTCACCTGCAAAATACAGAAAACATGCATAACAAATATGCACCCCCCCCCTCCAACACACAAACCTCTTGTACCTAGAAATTCAATATATAGGTGTTAGCCATAGTCTTGCTCACCCTCTTCCCCTGCCCCTGGCTGAAAGCAAGTCATGGCTAGAGTTCCACACCGGAAGAACTTCTGTTGGTAGTTTAAAACTTCTCCACATAGCACAAGTAACATTGTCATTACCAAATATTTCTCATGTTATTTTAGAACACAGCTGAGAGTTATCACAGTGATCACCACAGATGTAAAACTGATGTCCTTAAAGCTGACCTGTGCATTGGCAATGTCAACATTAGCAGAGTGGTTGACTAGGACACTGACAGCCATATGGTTCTTGGCAATGACAGCCCAGTGCAGCGCTGTGTTGCCATGTAGTCGGTCAGCCATTGACGTACTCGCTCCAAAGGTCAGCAGCAATCGTGTTGGATCCAAGCTAATCAACACAATGAAATAAATTATTCCTTCAATAAATAAAACACTACAGTACATTGCACAATTATTGTTTTTAAATTTGTTTCTGAATTTTAGCCAATTATTTGTGAAGAATATTAATAGAATATCAGCAAAACAGTATTATTTTAAGTAAAGCATCTATATCAAGTTTACATTGAAAAAAAAAAAAAATGAATGGCCAGTCCATACCACCCCTTTTCAAGTGTAGGGGTCCAACGATAGGTTACCATATACTGGCAAACAACAATCCCTTCCTACTGGTGGCATTGCTCAAGTAGCAACCTCCAGCTGCTTCTTACATTTTGAACCCATGCACAGAAGGCACATGACTATTACTCAGACTGATGCCCTAGGCTGCCACATCACAAAGACTAGAAAATGTACACTATATCTTCAAATTATTTTCTCCATTAATGGTTCTGGCCTCTATCTGTAGTTTGGATACACACGCATACACATACACCTACCTGGTGACCCTGTAGGCACTCCACATCAAAGGTGTCATTCCATTCTTGTCCATGAGATTGACATTGGCTCCCCTAGCCACCAAATAGGCCACGATAGCGGTGTGGCCAAACTGAGCGGCCAAGTGGATGCAGGAACAGCCCTCACCATCACGCAGGGAGGAGTCAGCCCCTTGTTGCATCAGGAGTACCACCATGCCTAAATGGCCTTGTCTGGGAGATATGTTACGGATGATTTAGTCAACTGACAAGTACCTTCCTTAAACCCCCTAAATGAACCTTAAAATCCATACTGACCCACATTTCCAAGCAAGGATGAGTTTATGTTCAATAATACAGATCACTACAACTCTTTTTACAGTAACTTGGCCTAGAATTCTCATTTGTCCATCTTGAATGCTGATTAAATTAGAATACCATATGATGCTAGTTAAGAACAGGTTATGGAAAGGAGGTAGAGCTGAGGGAATGTCTTCTTCTGCCACTAACCCATGTGATATAAGTTGCAAAAGGACGAAAACCTGGACCAAGTTAGGGTAAAAAGAATGTAGGATATGGCAGTACTGTATAACTCACCTGGTGGCCCAGTGCATTGGTGTGGACATGAGCTCCCCTCCGATGGCATCAACCACGGCACCTTTTGATATGTAATACCTGCAACACATCACCCTCATGTACTGCTCTGTTGTAGTTAATGAAGTGGTCAAAGAAATTATCAAACTGGGAATAGTATGAAGATCAAGTAAAATGAGACTTCACAGTAACTTGCATTTTTTTTTTGCAATATCCCTTACCAATGTAGTCCCTCACTTGAGTATTTTATTCTGTTTACCACCATTTTTTTTTTTAATGTAAGGGGGGAAACCCACGTTGATCAACCTTTTGAAAGTGCAAACTCTCATTTAGGTAATATATTTTGTCTTACCCCTATTAATTCAGCTGAGGCAAACCCTTGCTGTCCTCTGAAGGGGTAAGCATATTTTCCCCAACCACCAAGATGAAACTTCTCAACAAGATCCACTTCATTTACCATATTTAGGCCCTCCAGGACTCCAACTGTCTATATTCTGCCTTTATTACTGTAATGTGGTAGGTGGAGGCACTCACCATCCACTCACTCGAGGTGGTGCTGCTCTTGGGTGACTGCCCTTTCCTCTCTTCCTTCCTTCCTCTTTTGTCTTTCTTTCGTCTTCCTTCTGTCTTTCCTCTTCCTTGTGTTTATGGATGACTGTACATGAGTGACAAGCCAAATGGTTTCCTGTACACCAGGAAAGGATTTACTGTGCTGGATGATAACCATATAACCAAATTATGGCATCTGGTGGTTTGGTGGGTAGCTAATTAAGGCGCTTCAGTCGGATTGATGGATGGACGGATAGATGGATTTGGTCCTACTACGATACTAGTACACAGCATAGTTCCAACACTCTACTTAGTGTAGAGTATTTCACTGGTCTACCTGCTCTAATAAAACCTTGAGTATTGCTGGAACACAGCCTAAATTCTGGCTATGGACAAATATTGTAGTTTTTATTTTTGGCTAAGCAAAAAACAAAATACAGTACTATACTGTAATCATACTTTATTCCACCACATGGACAAAACTCACTTGACAATTTCCCGCCTGTTGTTAATAGCTGCCCAGTGAAGCAGTGTAACATTCTCGTTGTCTCGCTTGTTGATGTCATAGCCGCCCTCAACCAGTTCTTTACACCTCTCAAATGCACCATACTGTCAATATGCAATGGGAGATTATCAGTTACCCTCTGCCCTCCAATTTTCATTTCATTATCACCAGTGAACTTTCAGGAAAAATTTACAGAGATGTGGAAAATGAAACAAAGATCTGTGAGATTACAAATGTACCAACTCTGCTCATGAAGAAAGCCTACCTGTGTTGCCTTGACTATGTCGAAGGTGGAATAGTCAGCATCGGTGTTGCGTCCAGCTGCTGGTGTGGGCTCGGCACTTTGAATGCTGCCACTGGACTCCTCACCATCACCCTCACGCTCCACACCATACAGTCCACTAGGGTTACACGAGTCCTGAGGGAGATATGGGAGTGTGTTAATCTTTTATTTTTTTTAAATGAGTCCTGGGGTGGATGAGAGACAATGTTACACATTTTCTGACTGTACATGCTCACTGTTAACTGCACCAGTTGTGTGGCATCCTAAAAGAGATGAACAAGGACAGGAAAAATACCTTATTCAATCACAGTTAGTCTCTCAGCTCTCATAAGTAATATTCTACACCAGGTAAATTCATACCATCCTCATCAGTGCCAAACTAGTTTACAGTTTATCCCAGTTACCTCATTTCTTACCAGTATTAATCTCTGATGGTAAATGTATGTGAGAATACTGTACAGGGGATATAAATGCAGCATTTAATGTACGGTATGCTCAACCATTTCTAGTCACTGATTCCTAAGTCACCAATGTTAACTTTGTTTTGCCACTGACCTTTTTTTTTTTACCTATATTGTACTACACGAGATGATCCTGCAGAGGCAACTGCTTGCCTACTGCTGATGGAGATGAATGACCAGACAGACCACGATTACTGAACACCAACAACCTATCTTCCTGTTCACAACTTGGTGCACAAATTATTTTCATAAACCTTGGGGCTGAGATTAACAGACAACAAATATAGCTATAGCACTTTTCATTATGATGGCATCTTATTTCTTCCATAGGTATAAGATGTTCATAGAACAGGATGAAGGAAAAATGATAAGTTAGAGATATCATACAGAACGGAAGATTCATAAGCAATTACATAAAAAAAAAAAAAATGCACGTTCTTTAAAGTCCAAAATGTGTCTCCAACTCAGCTCAGACCACTGTGTTAAAATGCAAATACAGGATAGGAAATCTGAAACAATTTTACTGGCTGATTTTTAAATTGTATGGAACTAATATGCCAAAACACCCAAATCTTCTCTCTTCACAATTTAATCAGCTTGCATCCACGTATGATTTTTTTTTTTTTCAGGGAAATGCTTAATAAAGGCAGGTAAAGAAACTAAAATTTGTCAATATTCAAAAATATCTTTGCATTAAAATTTATCATACTTTCTCCACTATGTTGATTGCCACTGATGCTTGCTGCAGTGAACTGTCACTATGTTGAACACATGGAACTAGATGATACTGTCCAAAGTACTGAGCTTACCATTCAAGGCTGATATATTGACAAACCAACATAGTATGAATACCATTTTCAGTAAAACTGGAGTTGGACAGTCAATGGGTTTTAGTCACTGGATGTGGTTAGAATTAAAACATTATTCCTCACAACACATTTTGCCACAATAGAACTTAAAATGTTACGTGATTACCTACAGACGTGGCTTCTTTAGTCAGAATATCCAATAGCATTCTTATCCTTGACAAGGAACACCTAACCAAGCCCACATGAGCCTCCTGGCCATCCTAAGCCAAGATGAATTACAAACCATAATCATCAAAACTATACCATGCCAAACATAAAAACTCCTACAGACACGCAATGCAAGCCAAAAGTCGAATCTATCACGTACTTGAGCCATTAAATCGACTGGGTTGCATGACGGGTCGACCTCGCCGGCCATGTTTGTTGTCATATCCTCAGCTGTTGGGCGTCGTCTGCTACATTGCAAAATTGCCCGTCAACATGACATATCGTTATCAGAATGAAAAATCTACCTTCTTAACCATTTATACTTCGAAACAGCTTAAGTTACCACGTTACCTAACCACTCTTGCATGGTGGTCTCTCCCAGCTGCCATAATGTTGAAGCGGGAAGTTCAAATTATCAAAAGGCTTGGACAACTCTGGTATCTTATGATACTCGTGAATCGAGCTAGATTATATCGAAAGAAGAAACGTAATTTGAGAATAAATAAGTTGAGCATCCCTTATTCAGGTCACAGGTTCCATACCGCCACCCCAACAAATCAATCTCAGTCGAATCATCCCTTGTCCCAATCACAAATTCAACTCAGCCATTCCTTGTACCAATCTTTGCTCATCAACCAGATCAATCCTCGCCGTCCTTCGTGGCCTGGCCCTCCTCCTGGCTTGCCTTTTGCCTTCCTTTTTTTCCCGACGGAAACTCTTGAGGAGGAGAAGGATCTCCGTCTTGCAATACAGCACGGATGGGTCAGGCCCCGAGAGATGCAGCACCTGTGTGTTAACGTTATAAGTTATTGAAACAGGATCGTAACACAAGGGATAGGTTTGTTGTACCGAGGTGAGGTGAGGGACCAGCCACTCAACCTCTTCCTGGGAGGCCGACACACAC
Source organism: Birgus latro (assembly GCA_018397915.1). NCBI lineage: Eukaryota > Metazoa > Arthropoda > Malacostraca > Decapoda > Coenobitidae > Birgus > Birgus latro. Next base: position 30,537 of record JAGKTI010007532.1, read on the forward strand.
CATAACTTTTCATGATCTACTAAATCAATTACCTTAAACTTTTTCGCCAAATTCTCGACCTCAGCCTCGTCATCGAAAGCTAATGAGCGCTTGTGGCCGGACATCATACCTTCATACCGAGTAGTCTGGCTGAATGGCTTGCGCCTGTATGCCAGATTCCACCACATTAATACTACACTAGGTGTCCAATCTACAGTTTTGTATTAACTCTGCAAAAATTTTCGGAGAAGGTGCTAACACGCCTTAACACTAGAATAACTTCTTAGCGCTGCATGATGCCAACTTTGGTGACGGAAAATTTATAGTTATCGTGTTTTCATTGCGATGTTCCCGTTTTCTGAGAAATATTTAATTCCCTCTTCGTCAGGGAATTAATTATGTTTATCGTACCTGTGTTACTGATGCAAACAATATAGATATTGAAAAAGATGCTCTAAACCCAGAAGGGCATATTAAGGCATGATATACAAGGTGGTGAGGATGAAGTCACGGAAGTGTAATGTGGGTGCGCATCAAAGCTTTCATTTACATATGGCCACTGTAAAGAAGGTCTCCAGCCTAGCCGGCTCATACCCGGCAATCCGGCATATATTCCGCTTTTGACCGCATGGAAGATGCTCTACCAGGTTTGTATTATTTCACATTAGTGCAGCGCATGTAATGGCTCTCTTGGAAAGTAAGAGAGTATCACTGAAATACTAACATTTGTGATTATAACCTTGCCGTAGATCTGGCCAGTGAAACCCTGGGCAGCCATTAATTATGAGCTTAAGCGTAGTTCAGAAGGAGTCATCGACTACAGTAGGTGGTAGTTATCATTTCAGACATACAGTGAGATAATTTGATATTTTTACGTAGATTGCTTGTTACTAAATGGGTTTTCTCTACCTTACCCCACGTACTTGATTTTCAGCTGCTGAAACATGAAAAATGTGAGCAATTTAGGTCCCTATTCTAGACCGGGAGGCAACTCCTAAGAGCAGGACTGGACACAAAAACAAGGCAGTGGATATCACACATGTATTCTACACATAAGACACAGGACAATAATACATCACAGATATTACAAAGGATTTGCCGGGGGGGGGGGGGCAAGTGAACACTGTACAAAATTGCTATTTGTCACTTTACCTTCTTGTTTAAGTATGGTACTATTCACCCGACACTCGTGTGACATACAACACATTTATATCTTCAGACACAGGAATGGTTTTGACACAATCTCTAAAACCCATATAGTACTGGACGGTACTGTATACATGTATATCTTACTTTACACCTGTACTTCAGGTAACTGGCGGCCGGGAGTCTATTACAGGTAGGGTCGCCCGTAAAGGTATTTAACAGGGGGGAGACTGTGGTATTTGGTATGCCCGGGTCAGCCACTCGGCTAAGACAAGGGGCTGGTGCAGGTTTAACTGAACACAGGGGAGGGGGAGCGTAAACACCCGCACAAGACACAAAGATACACAAGGGGGAAGTCTAGGTTATCACTGAGGCTGTCTAGGGCAGCAGGACTCTACCTTCCAATATAGGCCTGGCCTCGTTCTATCTATCGGCACGTCCAATCTTATTCGGGGTTCCTGGTCACTTCATTTGGGGATACATGGTAGGGAATCACTCGTAAGATCCTGTAGATGCACACTAGAACTGAGCTTAAGGGTACACACACACACATATATATCGATAGTCCACTCACTTGGGCGGCATTGATGGGCCCAGGGCGATTCCTCCGTCAGGAGGGAACAGGGGTGGAGTGGCGTGCTCCTGGGCAGGGTCCCACACGTGGCTGTGGGGATAAGGGCTTGGCCCGAAGAGGGCTAGGAGCCGGGCCGGACATCGGATCTGGAAGCGTTGTCGGGAGACCTCGCCCACCGGTAGGTCGCGCTCTGGTGTGCGGGGCAACTCAGGGGGCGGCAGGAGACCCAGGGAACTGGAACCCGGGGTGGCTGGGCTGCGGCAACGGCTCGTGGGCGGCGTCACCGTCAGGGATGCCTCACGGGAAGCTCGGCCCTGGGGAGTGATGGATGGGGCTCGGCGGCGGCTTTGAGGTCTACGGGGGCTCTGGTCCGGCAGCTGGTCACCCGGGTGGAGTCGTAGGGAACCAAGGTCCTGGGTGAGACTCTGCCACGTCTCGGGTGTGGGGCCTTCCCCGACGGCTGGTGCTCCCGTAGGAGGGGAGCGGACTATGGCCAGCTCTACTCCGGACCCAACGTGACTCGTGGCCAACGCCTGGTGGGTTACGGGGAGGACAGTCTCCTGGCGGCTTGTGGCCTGCTCTGTACTGGGCCTGGTCTCTTGGCGGCTTGTGGCCTGCTCTGTACTGGGCCAAGCGTGACTCGTGGCCAACGCCTGCGGGGCCATAGGGATAGCTGCCTGGCGGCTCATGGCCTGCACTGCCTAGGTCTAGCTTCTTGGCGGCTTGTGGCCTGCACTGTGTTTGGCCTGGCGTGACTTGTGGCCAATGCCAAGAGGGCACAGGGAGAGACAGTTTCCTGGCGGCTTGTGGCCTGCACTGTGTTAGACCTGATCTCCTAGCGGCTTATGGCCTGCACAGTGTTTGGTCTGGTGTGGCTCGTGGCTGGCGTCGAGAAGGCACAGGGGGAGATGGTTTCCTGGCGGCTTGTGGCCTGCACTGTGTCGGGTCTACTTCCCTGGCGTCTCGTGGCCTGCTCTGCGTTAGACCTGGTTGCCTGGCGGCTTGTGGCCTGCACTGTGTCGGGTCTGTTTTCCTGGCAGCTACTGGCCTGCACTGTGTTGGGTCTATTTCCCTGGCGGCTCGTGGCCTGCACTGTGTTAGACCTGATCTCCTGGCGGCTTATGGCCTGCATGGTGTTTGGTCTGGTGTGGCTCGTGGCTGGCGTCGAGAAGGCACAGGGGGAGATGGTTTCCTGGCGGCTTGTGGCCTGCACTGTGTCGGGTCTACTTCCCTGGTGACTCGTGGCCTGCTCTGTGTTAGACCTGGTTGCCTGGCGGCTTGTGGCCTGCACTGTGTCGGGTCTATTTTCCTGGCGGCTACTGGCCTGCACTGTGTTGGGCCTATTTCCCTGGCGGCTCGTGGCCTGCACTGTGTTAGGCTGGGTGTGGTTCGTGGCTAATGCCGAGGAGGTGAGCTTTGGGACGGCTATGGCCTGTATCAGTGAGCTTTTGTCACTAGCAGCTGAGGGATGGACTATGGCCGATCCTGCCTCATGCCTGGTACGGCTCGTGGCTGGTACCGCGGTGCCGCTCTTGGGGGGATCGCCTACAGGAGACGGGCTGACACGCGTCCGTGTCGGGGCCCCGTGGCGGGGAGACAGCTGGAGAACGGACAATGGCCAATTCTGCCCCATACCTGGTATGAACTCTGTCAGTACCGCGGCGCTGTGTGGAGTTGTAAACTCCACCCCTTACCTGCAGAGCTGTGCTCCGGCTGGAGACAAGGTGCCGGCGACTGCTACCTTTCCAGGCCCTCACCTGAGCACAAGAGGGGCTCCGGGAAGTCGAACAGTTAGGTCGTTCCTGCTCCCAGCCGTGCTGCGCTGGCGGTAATCTCCCGGTGATCTGGGGGGTGTTGGGGTAGCTGGTGTCGTCTGCTCCGCTTGCCGTGTGGTTGGTGGCTCTAACCCCTAACTCCTGTATTTCACACTCATTATCCATTCTCTTCATATGCCCAAACCATTGCAACACCCTTTGCTCAGCTCGATCAGCCATCTCCCGAACAATTCAAGTTCTCCTTCTCACTTCATCATTTCTCACTCGATCCATATGCGTCACTCCACACATACTCCTCAGACACCTCATCTCCATTACATTCAAACTTTTCCTCTCTGCTACACCCATATTCCATGTTTCAGCCCCATATAATGCAGTCGGTACCACAATACCCTCATACAGCCTTCTCTTTACATCCATTCTAAGTGTACGACATCTAAACACTTTTTTCATTCCTCCCAGCATAAAAGGGGGGGAAAAAAAATGTTGATTTTTGACTTTCAAGCCTGTCAAGAGGGATTCTTATATATGAATTCCAGGACAAATGCTTTGTTTAGAACAATATTTATTAACCCATTAGCTCCCAGAGTTCCTGTGCGAGGGATTTTGCTGGAAGGGCACTGAGCGTGCCGCCCTCTGCCTATTGACTCAGTCACGAATCTCATGGGTCCCTACCCTGGGGTTCCCTTCATTATTAAAATTTCAAAATGCCCAGTTCCCTCCTATATTGAGGAAGCTGGGTGTGAATGGAAGTAAGTAAAGTGGGTGGGGGGTTTAAATCACAGCTGTCTGTCATTACATATACTTTAGGTTAGGTTATTTAAAGGTAGACGCAGCAACGGAGACAGCTAAGGGCAGAATAATCCCTCATATTTACCAGGTACTAAACGAAGCATTTGTGCTGCAAAAGTCAGAGCAGACTGCATCTAATTTGGCATGTTAATGGAAGAAATGTTTTTTGCTTGGGATTGCAACAACCTTACAAAAAATATATGCAAGCATATTTAAGAAAAATTGCTTATCTTCAGCCTACAGTTACTGTGAAGGATGGGATTATTTATTAATCATCATTTATCATTAAGATTTGTGATGAATTTTAATCTTGTCCCTGCAAGTAGCAAGAAGGAAGTAGTCACTGTATAGCTTGCTTGATGCCTTCATGGACATACTTGAAATGAAGAGAAGTAATTATGAATATAAGGAACAACATAATGAACAACAGAGACTGGGAAAAAAAAAAAAAAAGCCATCTTGTTTAGACAAGAACTCTCGGATGGGAGTAGGCGCCAGCAACGAAAACAACAACAATTGAACATTTTCAAGCAATTCTTGCTTTTCCAATCCTAAAACTAAAGTTGCAGTGACTAAGAGTAATGAGCTAATGATCAAAAGAGGATCATGCTTGTCATAATCCATGGTCACATGGACATTTTTTTAGCAATAGATATCATTCTGAAGGGCAGTAGGAAGAGCAACAGTTTCTTTTGAAGGAGGTTACATGAGTCATTCCAGCAGGAAAAGTTAGCATGCAGTTGAGAGGAATGATCATAGTCTTCTTCCCTCTTAAGTATTGATAATATGAGTACAGGTATAAAACAGTGAAGGTATATGCCAATATGGCTTTTACTGTTGTGGCTGGTCATGGTGATCAGAAAATGGTAGTAGAGTGTTTGTTGGGGGGACTAAAAAAAACTCAAGGTTTGATATATACAAAAATTGTGTGTGGATACCCAAGGAAAAATTGTAGTTCCTTATTTTTTTTTTCAGGGTGTTGATGATTATCGCAGTAGCAGAACAGAAAGCCAGAGATGAAATTCAGGGGTATGGCAGACACTGAAGAGATGGAGGAGTTAATTGTGCTGGGTAAAGATATCTCATCTACACGTGCAGCCACAATAAAACCATCATTTGCCAGTGAGGGTGTTTTTCAGAGCTGCAGTGAAGAGATATGGCCAACATTTGAGATGCATGGCCTCTGGTGTGCTGGCTGTTACCTCTTACGGGTATGGTACAAATCTTATTTGTTAGCATCTGGTTACACCAGAGCCATGACATGCCAGGAAGAATATAAGTTGCATGTTAGAGGTGTATCGGATGTCTAAAAATGCAGATGTGCGGATGCGGATGCAGATGAGGTGCTTTTTAAAATTGCGGATTCGGATGCGGATGCGGATTTTCAAAAATATTTTTTTTGCGGATGCGGATGTCCGATGACTATATCCTTGCAGATGCGGATGTCTGATGACTATATCCTCGCGGATGCGGATGTGGATTATTTTTAATTCTTTTAAGATTATGCATTTTAAATTGTTAACGACGACTTTCAGCCACATAAGTCAAACTTGTGTTACCAGGATGCGGGACGTGCACCTAAGTCGTCATGCATCCCACCAACCACTGGGGGAGGCGGTAGCTCGATCAGTAGAGAGTTGGCTTGCAGTCCCGAGGGACCCAGGTTCGAATCCTCGCTGGGGCAGGGAACAGTTTAAGGATTTGAATTTCATTAAATCAGGCTTTACTGATCTACCAGAAGACCCACCTACATGTCGTAAAAATAACCC
>JAGKTI010007533.1:0-21109 GCA_018397915.1 Birgus latro
GAACCTGGCTCGTCCACCCCGTGAATACTTGGTCACTTTACGCTTTTGTTTCTTCCGCACAACAGCAAGGGTCGGGTCAGACTGTTGTTCTTGGACAACATCTGGACTACAAATCAGATCTTGCGGCAATGCAATGGCCACCGGGGCGACACGATTTGGAGCCTTGGCCATTGCTCGTGTTACTGCAGCCGAAGTCTGAGTAGTGACATCTGCGGTGCAACTAAACTTGGTACCTGGTATATTACCTATAATGAGGTCAAACATTGGTTCTTGCATGACAACTGCAACTGTTGAACCTGTGTAAAAGGGAGATGCTACCTGGATACGTGCCTCAGGGAACAATCTCACTGATACGTCAATAAGCTGAGCTTGGATCTGAGTGCCTGTATATTCTTCAGGACGAACATGACTCTGCCTGACAGTACAACCTGAGGAACCATTGTCTCTCAGAACATTAGCAGAAACACCTCCCACAAACCCTGGCTGAACAAGGAAGGCACTGTTACCTGTGGGAGGGCCTGTAGAGGAAGCGGCCAGCCATTGAAAAGGCTGCATGGCACTCAACTCTTCAAATCTGACAGGAGTAGATGCCTTAGGGGTCATACCCAACCTAGGTGCATGAGGAGTTGTACCTGAACTAGGTGAACGAGGAAAGTAGTCACCATTTGGGGAGCAGGAGCACTGACGGCCTGTGGAGGAGAGTTCACCATCTGAGGGGGATTAGTGAACTATGAAGGAGGACCTGTGCTGGTAGGGATGGCACCATCGTGCGCCTGTTGAGGAATGAAGGCTGCGTTTGCCTCCTGCCTCCGATACACTGGGGCTGGTGCTGAAAAGGTTTGTCCCGGTTGGCGATTGCGTGGCTGATACTGCTGCTGGTTAGGGTACTTGTTGTACCTCTTCCAGTCATGTTTCTGTATATTCTGCCCCTGGTCCTTCTGCAGTTTGCCTGGACCATGACCATTATTTTGAAACTGGCCTTGATGCTGGGGTTCAGTCTGGGATTGCTTACCAGACTTAGCAGTATCTTTCTTATTCCATGGCTGTTGCCTACGAGTTTGGTACCCGTATGCAGTAAAGAAAGCATCAGCCTTTTCCACCATTTCGTTTGCATCCTTCACTTTGGACATCTTGAGCTGGGCCATAAGCTCAGCAGACCACGACTTTTCCAGCTGTGTGCAAAGCACAAGGTCGATCATACCCTCTCGCGTGCTGGGAGTCTCGTCATTCTCCATCCACTCGCCTAAGTATGCCGTGAGACAGTCAAGTAACTGAACAGCTGTGTTCATTTCCTGGAGACGCGCCTTCATGAACTGATTCCTAGCATGATCAACAGTAAGACTGTACACTTTGATGAGTGCGGACTTCATCATCTCATACGTGAGATTATCTCCGCGAATTCTGTGGAGAATGTCGAGGGCAGGGCCCTCAAACAGGCTAAGGAACTGAAGACGCTTAGCTGTCTCATCCAGATCATACAGCTTTGCCATGTCTTCGAAACGAGCGATAAATGGCTCGATTCGCTCGTCTTCCTTGTAAGAAGGAAGCTTGAGACGTGGAGTTGCTAGAAAACGTGCTGAGAAAGTGCTAGCAGAGCTTGGGTTAGCTGCACCCGATGTGCCTGAAGCCAGGGAGTCTCGCTTCAGCTTCAGCACTTCCAGCTCGTGTTTTTCACGTGCCTCCCGCTCGGTACGCTCGTGTTCACATGCTTCGCGCTCGTGTTCACGTGCTTCGCGCTCGTGTTCACGTGCCTTGTCACGCTCCTCCCCCTCCTTATCTTTCTGGGGCTCCGCGTATTCGCGTTCCTTTCGACATTCCTCGCGCTCAGTTTTCCGCTCTTCACGGGCGGCATTCTCGCGTTGCTGCTCGTAATTGCAGCGCGACAGGACATAATCTCGAATTTCCTGGGGGTTACTAAGCCCCATATCCTCGGCTTCTTGGAAGTATGTACTCTCCATGATGCTCAGATTGAGACTGAGTGACTAAAGTAAGAGTGAGTAATTTGGTACTAATTCCAAGCTAGGAGTTTATCCTGGAATGAGGCTGCCAGATGTCAGGGGGATAATATAATTCAGGAGGAAAATGTAATATTGTATAATTGGAGTATACAATGTATAGCTATGTGTGCTAGGAATGACTATCGAGTCATTTATTACGAGAGAATAGACTCGTGAAATCAAGTGGCGATTTCACTTTTATGCTGGCTTACTTCACCGATTCTCTAGAGTCGAGAATTTATAGACTTTCTCAACGGTACACAGCAGATACTAGACGCTCAAGTAGGCTGTAATATTGTATCGTTGGCCTCTGAGAAAGTTAGTTTCTCCCCTTAACATTCAAAAAATAATAATAATAATAATAATCAGGATCTTGGCTGAGCCAAACTCCTAGCTAGCACAACGGATTTAAGGATTAATGCCAAAAGCTGGACTAAGTACCAGTCGTGATTAATATAAAGAGTTGTGCTAACGTGGAGTAGCAAAAATGTGCTAAATATTTGGGGAAATTAAACACGACTGTTACATTTAACAAAGCTCAAGAAAACGAACTGTAAATTTACTGAATACAAGAAAATAAATTTATGTTACATGACTGCAATTCAAATCAAGAAAGGGAAACGCACTCACTCAAACACTCAGACAAATAGCTAAATAACCCAAAAACTTAAGCCTAGGAAAACAAAAGAAAATACTGATCGGTATAGGTGAGACCGTGCTGCTGTCGATCACCAAGTTGGTGGGAGCTTCGAGGATTCACGCCAATAAAAGCTGAGATCTGAAATCGCTAAGAAAAGTGATCACTTGAGCTTTCGTAAGAACAACCCGCACGCACCGTGACTAGAAGCAGACTGACTCGGTTCCCGAGTGTCTGACGGAAGGGCGTGAAAAAGGGCGTGGTCGGTAACGGCCAGGGAGGCTGAAGCGACAATTCAGAAATTATCGCTCAGAGGAATGCACCGTCTGCACATAAAAACAATCACTCGCAAAAGAATGGCGAAAGTTTTGACAACTTGATGCGAATATAAGTATGCGAGCGGATGGTTGAGAGAATGAGCGAAATCTCGTGCATTTCATAATCATTCGTTGCTCCCAGTTGCTCCCGCAAAATCACTCGATGTCACAACTTACAACTTACGTTACATAATTTTACGATGTAGAAAATTCGTGACAGCTATTACTAGCAGAAATAAGTGAGCGTGGACGTGCTACATATGTCCCAAGTGTAACAAAGGATTCTGCCCAGAATGCTATCCTAGCTATCACAAGAGGCTCAGGGGTTAATCTGTATGTCTTCTAGTTATATCTTTATACATGTATGACATCGAATATCGGTAAGTTTCATGACTGTGGTTATATTACACAAGTTGTATTTTCTTTACGTTTTTGACCTGCAATTTCTCTTTTTATATTTATTTTTTTTATGTCTGTCCATGATCATTATTCCTTCTTTCTGATTTTATCCTGGCCAAGGGCAGCTTCTAAGCTTTCAAGTGATGTAATGTTACCTGTACCTCGTCTAATACTCTGAGTGCATGGAAGAGCAAACAGAAGACACCAGTTTCAAAAATCCTACCCTTTTTTTTTGTACAAAATCAGACGGTGCCACGAAATTTAAATAACGGAGAATAAGGGTTAAAGAATTTTGAAAAGATATCGCCTTGTAATCCAAAGTCAAGCACAAGTTAGGTACGTTACGAGTCGTAGTAAAAACTAAAGCGGCACACTCAGGGGTGGAAAACTTCAATCCCCACTGCAAGGCCACTCAGTGAACAGAAGCAAGTGGTGCTTGATTCCGCCCAGCCGAAAATTGTGCATTACAGGAAGAGTGCCATATTGCACAATCGTCAGCACAGAGTGAATATTTAAGACTCCTCGGGATGGGAGCTGATGACAGAAAATCACTGATCATAATACTAAACAAAGTGGGACTAAGCACACTTCCCTGCGACACCCCGTTTTCTTGGATAAATATATCCGAGGTTACATTTCGGGGCAATTTGACAGAGAAAGTCCTGTCCCTAAGGAAATTTGAAATTAAAAAAGGCATATATCCTCTTAAACCAAAAACATAGAGCTTCATTAGTATACCGTGAAGCCATGTCATATCATAGGCTTTATGGATGTCCAAGAACATTCCTATCATGAATTCTTTATTGGCAAATACCTCTGAAATACAATGCTTCAAATTCATTAAATGATCTAGTGAACTTCTTTATTTACAGAAGCCACACTATTGATCATTTATCAAATTCATCGAATTTAAAACAAAAAGAAGCCTATTGTGAACCATTCGTTCCATGACCTCACATAGACAAGAAGTCAACACAATAGGACGAAATGAAGTGGGATTCATAAGTAGCAGTAGGGGTAGGTAGTCCCGCCTAGGGAAGTACTAATGCCAAGGTAACGTGAGACTCAAGGAATACCCTGCATTCCATTTTCTCTCCTAGGCCTGGGCAGCTGGTTATACTGTAGATCTTTCTGTCTCACACATCAGAGGGCATCAGGCTGCTCTTCTTACATAACACACACATCCATTATATCACATTGCTTTAAACCAGGTATCCTTTCTCCATAAAACACTGATCTTGTCATTACATATCATACACATCCCACAACACATCCTTGCTCCCTGCCCCGCATTAAAAGAAGAAAAAAACATGGCTGCTGCTGTCAGGGGAAAATGAGAGTTTTACTCTGGCGTGTCGCCAGATATCAGGGGAAATTTAAGTATTTCCAAAAGATAATGAAATGTATAGCTAAGTGTGCTATGTCAATTCTCTAGAGTCGAGAATTACAGACATCCTCAACGGCACGCAGCAGAGACTAGACGCTCTACTGGGCTGCAATATTGTACCGTTGGCCTACAAGAAAGTTTCTTCTCCCCCCCCCAACAATAAAAAAAAATGATAATAATAATGATAACAGGCTCTTGGCTGAGCCAAACTCCTAGCTTGCACAACGGATTTAAGGAGTGATGCCAAAGCTGGCCTAAGTACCGGCCGTGATTTAATTCAAAAAGTTGTGCTAACGTAGAGTAGCAAACTGTACTAAATAAGTGGGTAAATCAAACACAGCTGATATACTTTAACAAAGCTCAAGAAACGAACTGTAAATTTATTAATTACAAAGGAATGAATTTACATTACATGAAATTCAAATCAAATAAAGGAATACACTCACTCACTCAGGCACTCAGATAACGGCTAAATATTTCAAAAAGCTTAGCCTAGGAAAAAACCAGAAAATACTGATCGGTATGGATGAGACTGTACTGTAGTCGATCACCAAGAGAGGGTGGGAGCTCGGGACACACGCCGATTCAAGCCGAGATCTGAAATAAAGAATTCACTCGAGCCTCTAGAGGCGTACGACCCAATCGTTCCGTGACCAAGAACAGACTGACTCGCATTTGAATACTCGAGCGGCGAGAGAGTGGGAGCTGCACGCGCATGCGCAATGGGCCCGGAGCAAAACGACAACTCAAAATTATCGCACATATAATAATTTGCTCCTCACAAAATCACTGGATGTCACGATTTAACTTAACGTGATTTTACAATGAAGAAAATTCGTGACAGCTGCTATCCTGTGTATTAGTGCAGAGGTTTCTTGGATGACGACCAACGGCAGAGCTGGGTCGTCTGCACAGGGTCTCCCAGTCTTCATCAAGAGACTGTGCTACCTTTAGCGCTATGGCGTCACCAAACTGCTTGTCAGTGCAGTATTAGGGGACTTCTCTCCAACATCAACTCTGTTCACAATTTCCTCCAGTTTGAATCCTCACATATGCTATTTTTGACAAAGACACAAGTCAGCTCCACCTCTGATTTAGCTAGATTTAATTTTGGTGGTTATATCATGATTCAAAATTTCAGACCCAAAAGAGGCATATGTTGCATTGTTAAATCAGAAATTGCCCTGGAGAAGGTTACTAAATTTAACTGTCCTTATTTCGACTGTTCCATATACAAATTAAATTCTTTTGGTAAAATTACGTATTTCTGCTGTGTTTATCGTTCCCCTAATGCCCTCCAGACCCGAGTTTATTTGACTGTTTTCACAACTAAGTGTCCTCAACATAAATACGGCATCAGAAATTACTATCCTGGGTGACTTTAATGTCCATGATGTTGAATGGCTCATTTATTCAACCAGAACTGATGACTCCGGTCTTGAATGTGGGCTATTTGCAGACTCATTTAATATCACCCAGTTAGTCGATCAACTTACCCATGTACCAGACAACCCCAGTCAAAATACCCACCTTTTGGACTTGTTTCTAACAACCAATTCAGATAATTATAATGTCGAAGTGAAGCCCCCCTCGGATCCTCGGATCATTGTCCGATGCAAGCCATCAGTGCAACACCCACCAAACCCTCCTGCTCTGAACCTGTCGTGGTGATTAAATGGCGCTACGACAAGGCAGACTGGGATGGTCTCCAAAATTTTTTCATGGATGTTCCTTGGACCTCCTTTTTCTCTCAAGATGCAAACTCCACATTGGCCCACATACAGAATTTCATTAAAGTCGGCATGGAAACATTTATTCCCCATCATACTTACAGAATAAAGATGTAATTCACCTAAATGGTTTGACCACAATTGTTAGAGTAACAGAACATAAAAAAAATAGCCTATACCACTTTTACAAGGACCAAAAGTAAAGAAGCCTTTATTATAGAAATATCAGAAACCATGTCAAACCTATTATCAGTCTTTCTAAATCAAACTTTCTTCATAGACAAGCTAACAAACTACTAAACAACCCAATTGATAACAGAATATTCTGGTCTACCCTTAATTCATTCAAATCTAACTTCACTACGACCTCTTCCATTCCACAAGTACAGTCCCCCAATGGAAATCTAGTAAGTGACCCACGTGGAAAAGCCTACCTTCTTGTTGATATTTTTTCAATAAACTCAACCCTAACTACAGAAAATCACAGTATTCATGTACTTGTTTTTGATTCCCCTCCAATACCCTCTCTCAAGATCCACACAAGATACGTACAAGCTGTATTACAGAATCTCTCAGTAGACAAAGCTACTGGTCCAGATGAAATTCCTTCAATAATACTTAAATATTGCTCCCCAGTGTTGGCTCCTGTACTGGCAAAATTTTTCCACTTATGCATCTGTACCTCTAGTTTTCCAGCATCTTGGAAAGAAGCAAATATCCATCCTGTTCCTAAAAAAGGGGCCACTTCTGATCCATCAAACTACAGACCAATCACTATAACCTCCGTTCACTGTAAAGTTTTTGAGGCACTAAAAATCATAGTCAAGCACCTAGAAATCAATAAATTAATCAATGATCGGCAGTATGGATTTAGACAAGAACGTTCAACTGTAAATATTCTTTGCCTTCTTACCCATCAGATTAACAAAACAATAGACCAACATGGTGAAACACACACAATTGCACTTGATATTTCAAAAGCATTGGACAGAGTATGGCACCGGGCCATATTATCTAACATGTCACACTATGGCCTTGCATCACTGGTTCCTCTAATTTCTTCTTACCTTCAGAATAGAAAAATACGGGTCATAGTAGATGGAATTTATTCCCAATTTCATTCCATAAATGCTGGCGTACTTCAGGGAACAGTTTTGTCTCCAACCCTCATTTTCATTTATATAAATGACCTACCTGTCACTCACAACCCAATACACTCTTATGTTGATGACGCGACACTTCATAGTTCTTTCACATTTAGTACCTCCTTTACACAATCTGATATTAAAATTTCCCAAATAAACACAGCAATTTCCCTGAACCAGAACCTTTCTAAAATTAACCAATGGGGACAAATAAATCTGCTCTTGTTTAATGCTCAGAAAACCAAATTCATTAATTTCTCCAACAGAAATAATCTCTCAGACTCCCATATCATATTAAATTATGCCAATATTCCCATATCCACTACAGTTGCTATCCTAGGTGTCACATTAAACACCAACCTAAGCTGGGCAGCTTATGTTAAACCCCTTGTTAAAAATGCTTCTAAAAAATTGGGACTTCTGTATAGAGTTCGTGAATTCTTCACTGACGAGCAGTTGGCCACAATATACAAGTCATGTGCGTTCTCGGATCGAATACTGCTCGCCACTGTGGAGTGGAAGTGGAGCGGTTGCACTGATGCAGCTGGACAAAATTCAAAATAAAGCCATTAGATTAATCAACAATCCTACCATTACGCAGGACCTTCCTCCATTATCAGTATGTAGAGATATTGCATCTTTAGCATTATTTTACCGATATTTTTACTGTAAGTGCTCTGGTGAACTTGCTTCAATTGTGCGTCCCCTTCACATTTTCTCCCGAAATACTCGGGCAGATGGGATAGCCCATGAAGACACTCTCACCCCCACAATGCAGAACCTCTGCATATCAAAATACATTTATCTCCAGAACTACTACTCTCTGGAATTCACTTCCTGGGAGTTGCTTCTAACAAACATTTAATCCACTTTTATTTAAATCCAGTTCTTATAAATATTTTATGAATGGAGGATGCCTTTAAGCACATGGACTTTTTTTTTAAATTTCCTTTGTTACTCCTTCCTTCATTAATTGTCCAAAAAAAAAAAAGATGACCAGCCTCTTTGGGCATCGGTATGACGTGCGCAAAGTGCCATGAGTTTGGGAATGCTCGAGACGTCCAAAGCACATTGTACAGCTTAATCAGGTTGTCCTGATCAAGATTTTGGGTTATACCGTTCATGGGAGTACATAGGAAAGCAAACAGCAACAGACCTTATGGTCCTTTTGAGGCTGTTTGTTACAGAGTAGACTATGACTACAAGATCTAACTCTACATGCTGAAGGATAAGGATAGTAAAGCAAGAAGGCTTCCCCAGCCTCCAAACTCTCCAGTTAAAACTGGCAAGAAAAAGTGAGAAAGACCACCTCGCAGCATGGAAAAACTGACATGGAAATCTCATAGGAAAGACTGAAAAGGAAAAGCTACATTAAATAATACATTATCTATAAGCTACCAGTATGAATAACCTGAAAGAGAAAGTAGTAAAGTACAATGAATCATCAAATAAATAAGTAACGCATGGCACTATGTACGGGTACACTGAGTTAACGGGGCGTCTGCGGACGATGAAACTCTGTAGACATAAAAACGTGAATACAGTAATCCCGTGGTCTCAGTTAGACTCTGCGGGAATTCAAAAGAAACAGATACATGTGAATATAGCTAATAATCCCGTGGTCTCAGTTGGACTCTGCAGGAATTCAAAAGTTACAGATACACGTAAATATAGTGATCCTGTGGTCTCAGGTGGACTCTGTGGGAAGAAACTTAAAACATTATCACTGTGCATATATTTGCATTTAGTAAACTGATCCAGGCTCTAAAAGAATAGAATAAAATAAAAATTTATACAAGTGTTTTATTCGGGAGTAAACATAGTAAGCTGGGGGTTAAACGACAAATATTTATCCAGGCGATCTTTAAAGGTTAGTACTGAATTACAATTTACTACATTGGAGAGCGATTTATTCCATATATTTACAACTCTACTGAAGAAGAAATGCTTAGCTTCATGTGACTAGAATCGTTTGCCAATTGTTTTATGCCAATTGCCTCTAGTATAATTCGAGTGATCAACTGTGAAGTATTTAATGACCGCCATGTTATCTTGTCCTTTGAATATTTTGAATACTTGAATTAAATCTCCTCGTATCCTCCGTTTAGTTAAGGTAAAGAGATTCAAGGCTTCTAAACGATCCTCGTATGGTTTATTTCTCAATCTAGGTATCATTTTTGTCATCCTTTGCTGCACTCTTTCGAGCTTTTCCATATCCTTTTTATAATACGGTGACCAAAACTGAACGCAGTACTCCAAGTGCAGGCGTACTAAGGAATTATACAAAGTGAGGATGATATTATCGGACGTATATTCAAATGCTCTGCCTATGAATCCAATCAATTTGTTGGCTTTTTTTCACTGCTTCTGTACATTGTTTGCTTGGTTTCAAATCGTCTGTTATTATAACTCCTAAGTCTTTTTCGTTGTTTACCCTATCAAGTCGGACATTATTCATGCTATAACTAGCTCTTACGTTTTTACTGCGAATGTTTAGCACTTTGCATTAATTAATATTAAAATCCATTTGCCAAACTTGGGCCCAGTTAAACAGCTGATCAAGATCTCTCTGAATTGCTTGCCTTTGCAGTACTGTATCTACTCTGTTACCTATTTTCGTATCATCAGCAAATTTTGAAATCTTACAACACAATCCTTCGTCAATATAATTTACATATATTAAGAAAAGAATAGGACCTAACACGGAACCCTGTGGCACTCCACTTGTAACGTTTATCCAGTCTTACTTTTTTCCATTAATTACAACTCTGTTTTCGTCCAGAGAGCCAATTTTCTACCCAACCAAGAACATAGCCGCTGAAACCATGTGCCTTTAGCTTCTGAAGGAGTCTTTTGTGTGGAACTTTGTCGAAGGCCTTTTGAAAATGTAGGCAGACCACATCAACAGATTTAGTCTCATCATACATATCCATTGAAAAAGTCTAGCAGGTTCGTAAGGCAAGAGCGATTATTACGAAAACCATGTTGCGAATCTTTGATGAGATTGTTTGTTTCTAAGTGTTGCACAAACTTGTCTCTGATAACAGTTTCGAGCAGTTTGCAAACCACCGATGTTAAACTAATTGGGGGGGAGTTTTCTGGTTGGGCTCTGTTGCCCTTTTTGAATATTGGGGTTACGTTGGCAAGCTTCCATTCATGTGGCACCTTACTGCTCTTAAGTGATAAGTTGAAAAGTTCAGACAAAGGCTTTGATATTTCATTCTATAGTTCCTTCAATACACGTGGAGATATTTTGTCCGGTCCTGGTGTTTTATTCTCTTTTAATTTGTTTATTGCAAGCAGTATGTCGCGATCGCTAACTGTGATGTCAGTAATTATGTTGCCCTCTTCTATAGGAATGGGGGAAACAGCAGGAATCGTATGTATATTTTCTTTTGTAAATACTGACGCGAAGAACGTATTAAGAATTTTCGCCATCATAGTTTCATCATCAGTGTGCTCTCCGTTGTCTGTGATCAAGGGACCGATTGTTGGGGTTATTACCAATTTGCTTCTTATGTAACTGAAAAATTCTTTGGGATTTGATTTACTGATACTTGCAATATGGGCCTCAAGGTTTTTCTTACTGTATTTAATTAATTTTTTGGCTTTTCGTCGAAGGGCATCATAATCATTTTTATAACTTTGACTCTTTGTGGTATTATAGTTTTTATATGCAAGATTTTTAGCTTTCAGACAATGTTTAATGTCAGAGTTCCACCATTTGGGTTTAGAATTGTTGGCAGGCCTTCTGTTGCGCACTGGAATGCATAACCTGACAGCACTGTTGAGAGTTTCCGTAAAAAAAATGCCATGCATCATTGATATCTAAAGTTTGGACAATGGGATGCCAGTCGCCTGCACCTATTACTGCATTTAATTTCTTAAAATTTGCTCTCTTAAAGTCAGGCACTTTTTCACAACTGGCCCTGACACTGTCTTCACAGAATTTAATGTTGAATGTAACTATCCGATGATCACTTGTACTAAATTCTTCTCCTACAGTTACATTACTCACTACATTTTCTGATGTGGCTAAGACATGATCTAGGATGTTAGATCCACGTGTCGGATAATTTACAAATTGATATACAGAACTTTCCTGCAAGTTTGTATACAGGTCTAACCCTGTGTGTGAAGGTAGGGCTTCTCCCCATTTTGGAACTGGTAAATTAAAATCACCAAATATCACCGTGCTTTGCGTACAAGATATTTCGGCAATTTGATTGTAGATTTCGTTATCGATGTTGAGTGGCTGACCGGGTGGACGATAAATTACCCCAATGGTGATTTCATGACAAGATTCATTTCTTAGCTGAATGTAAATAGTATCAATGTTTTCAATACATGGCTTGGTAATTTTGACTGGTTGTAATCCTGATTTAATGTATAACAACACACCGCCCTCTGTTCGATTCTTCCTTTCACTACTGAAAATGTGATAGACTGGTAAATTAAATTCTGCTAGAAAATTTCTCTGTTCAGTATCTAGCCACGATTCTGTTATACCAATTACATCATAATCGTCGGTAAAGACAAGGGCCTCTAAATCAGAAAATATATTACGTAGACTACGCGCATTAACAAGAATAGCTTTAATATGATTTCTTTTCCAATGTGAGGAGCTTCCATTACATACTGATTTCTCGGCCTGTATGACATCTACGTTTGCCTCCCTTGATGTCTGTTTTTTTCTCCAGAAAAGACTTACGGCATCACTAAGCAAACGACCGAGATGGGCAGAACCAACAACATTCAAGTGCAGTCCATCATTCGCAAATAGTGTTCGCTGCTCGTAAAACTGGTTCCACGTGTCGATGAACTCAACTCCTTCCTGTACGCATAGTGTCTTGACTCTGTTATTTATACTAAATGCTCTGCTGAAGAAGGCATTCCCTGCATTAATCCTTGGGAGTATGCCTGAAATTAAAATATGATTAGTTTTCTCTTTGTACCGTCGGGTCATCTTTCAGTACTTCTCCATCAGCTCCTCCGATCGGGTTTGCATGACATCATTTGTACCTGTATGAAAGATAACAAAGCTGTCATTTTCAGCATTCTCAAAAATGTCTTCCACGGCCTCCGTTACGTCATCTACTCCTGCACCTGGAATATAAAAATGCTTTCGTTTAGAGGGTGCTCTGTCGCAAAATTCCAACAACTGACCACGGATGCTGGAGTCCCCCACAACCCGCGCCTCGTTGGGCTCTTCCTCTACTTCTGTGAGAATCTGAAATTTATTGTATGTGGTTACTGGAATGATGTTCCCTTTTCTCACAAACCTGGCACCATTCCGCACTGGCTGAAACTCGTTCTGTATGGTGGGGGGAGAAGTAACTACAGTGGGAGGAGGATGGTCAGCCTGGACAGCGGTTGGCTGAGCAGTAGGGCTATCATCCACAGTATGACCAACATTGCTTGCAATGAACTCCTCCAGCGCATCAACTTTATGGGTCAGGCTATTAATTTTATTTGTAGCCTCGGTCAGCTTATCTTCAAAGTTCTGACGTAGTTTGGACATCCTGCAGACATAGGAACGGTCCGTATAAAAGGATCCAGTAAAACTACCGGAGCAGGATACGCAAATGATGTTCCGCGGCATTCTGAAATTCGAAGTTACTGTGAAGATTTGTAAAAGAATCAAAATCAAATACTGTATTGCTGATTAACACCTTTAAGAGATACTGGAACAATAACCAGTTACTTTTACAAAATCTGCTAGAAGAAAAAAATCACAATTTATATAATTGTTTCAGGTGAAGGCCTCTGTTGGTGGGGGTCTTGCTGTTTAAAACTGTACAGGAATGACTACCTTACTGGTTGGCAATGTACCTGCAGAGGATTTGTCGTCAATCTATTACAATGAAAGGAAAGTTAATCATTACCTGGAATAGGGATATAAAATTATACTACAATCTGAAATATAATAAAGTTGGAATGACTACCTTACTGGTTGGCAATGTACCTACAGAGTATTTATCAGCAATCTATTACAATGAAAGGAAAGTTATCCGTTACCTGGAATGGGGAAATAAAATTATACTACAATCTGCAATATAACAATAAAGTCACAACACGGTCATACAATGCACAAATAAGTTAATTATTTCCTGAAAAGTCACGACATATGAAGATACAATAATACCCTTAGAAATGGGAGAGATATTTCACTGTAAAAATTAGTACAAGTAGAAAGGAAACAAAAGAAAAAAAAATTGTTGGACAATAACAACGAGACTTGCCGGGTGTCGAAAATGTAAACAAACGCTGACGTAGGGCCTTTTTTTTTTTTTTTTTTTCTAATTTATCGTTTACTGTGATAAAATAATGGATCGCTGGTATAGCAGAGAGTCCTATCTTAATTC
Source organism: Birgus latro (assembly GCA_018397915.1). Classification (NCBI taxonomy): domain Eukaryota; kingdom Metazoa; phylum Arthropoda; class Malacostraca; order Decapoda; family Coenobitidae; genus Birgus; species Birgus latro. Next base: position 13,978 of record JAGKTI010007533.1, read on the forward strand.
ATTAACACTAAATTGGTTCTGAGACCAAAAAATGAATATACAAAGCGCAAATTCCTATGGTTTTCCAAGGGTAACTCGTCTGGCCCTCTGGCGGGAGACGGCTGAAGTAACAAAGCCAATCAACACACAACCACAACAACACTCACAGACGTTGAACAATCCGTATTTACACTTCACAAAATACACTTAGCGACCAGAAAGTCAACCAGATCACTCACCCAAACTCAGGACTATCACACTATCGTAAATCACACGGAAAACACTGAAACAAGCACTTAGCTGTGGGTATTCACAGAGCAGTCCAGCAGGGTGGGATGGTGTCTGGTCCAAGACTTGTGTCTTTACAGGTTTTAAGAGAAAGGAGCAGTTCATCAAGCATAAACTCTTGGTTGTACAGGGAGTCTACGTCTTCTGTGGCAAAGTCTAATATCTGTAGCTCAGCCGTGAATTTATGGTGTTGAAAAGCGGGTCATAATTAGCTGAACTACATACATGAGAATAAGTCGTTACGAGGATGTTAGCAACGTCTACGGGATCGACATAGGTGTTATTATTGACCTGCAGTGTGGTCACAGTGATGTTGGAGCTTTTATTATTTAATACTCTATTAGTGGACCAGACTTTACTTAACGGTGTAGAACGATTCACCGTGGGCACGAAATTCCGCCAGGAGTCATGTTTGGCCCTTCTTATTATTCTCCTTACCTCAGCCTGTGCCTGTTTGTATGCAATAAAGTTTTCCTCAGGAGGCTGACTATAAAAATCCTGTATATCCTATTGCGTTTTCTTAATGTTTGTCGACAATCCAGCGTCCACCAATGAGCTCTATGTTCCGCATGAACTGTTGAAGTCTTGGGAATAGCCCTCAGCCGCATGTAATATGGAATAGGTCAAATTTTCGACCTTAACATCTATGGTCTCCCCAGATATATGTAAACTGACAGTCCTTGAGAAGGATCCCCAATCTGCTTTCTTAGAGTTAAATTTTGGAGGAGGGGGATCCGGAATATGGTTGCGTGTATAAGAAAACCAGATGGGTAAATGATCACTGCCCAACGAATTGTCATAAGGGTCCCACAAGAAGTCTTGATGTATACATGGGGAGGCCAGTTTTAAGTCAGTAGCCGAAAAGTCACCAGTACGATCATCTACACGAGTCGGTCTACCATCGTTCAAAAGACAGAGGTTGGACTGTAGTACAAGGTTGGCTTCTTGCTCCCTACGACTCTCAATTCTCAAGCTCCCCATTGATAGTGATGGGCGTTAAAATCACCCAGTACAAACTTCTTCCCCGGAAAATGTTCAAATAGTCCATTGAAAACATCACTATCAATGGGGTCATGTGGTGGACAGTAGAGAAAGCAAATGAACAGATACGTGCTATTAAATTTACTCTGCATGTGACAGCTTCCAGAGTAGAATTTAGAATCACTCCCGTTTGTGCGTGTGATTTGTGAGTGTATATGGCATCTCTGTGACCATCATATATTTAGTATGAGTGGTAGTGTTTGAAATGAGGAGGATCAAGGTGATCCACCGAGTGCGTCTCCTGTAAATAAATAATGTCTGGCCTGTGTATGAAAGCAAAATTGCTATATTGTGTAATTTATTCCCAAGAGTGCTACAGTTTCACTGTAACACATAAGATTTATGAAGGTGGCCAGTGTGCTTAGTTTTTTTTCTGCCGCCTGCCAACAGGCGAGCGACTACTGGGTGACCTATCCAAGTGTTTGCTGACGGAAACTCCATATTTTCGTCAATAACTAGGCTCCCACACTCTACTGAGGAAGGGCTAACCCTTCTCTCCATCGCTGGACCAGGAGCGAGAAGAATATGAGGACTTGAGTGTTTCGTGAGGGTGGTCATATTACTCTTCCCTGAGATTTCGAATTATGGTTTAGGCTTAACTGACTGAGAGGCAGCAGCAGCCTGAGAGTAAGAAATTGCAACAGTGATGTCAGTTTGAGAGTTGGATCGGACAGAAGGCTGAGATGAAGAGGTAGAGTGAGTGGCAAGTGGAACCGGGTCAGGGTCAGTCATGTATTTCAACAGACCACATCAAGGGACGGGACATCACCGCCGAAGTATAGGATATTCGGCGTGGGAGTTGCATGCATTTCTCACCTTTTTCCTAGTTTCCTAGTAAGAGATACCCTCAGTCGCCTTCACTGCGCAGACCTTTTTCTCCTCCTTCCACTGGGGACAGTCCCTAGAAGTTGAGTGAGCACCCTTACAATGAAATTAACAGACAGTCTCTGATGTGAGGTGTTACATGTCCCTGTGTTACACATTTGCAACACACTGACTGGGAAGCCTGACATGTCTTATCGTTGTGCTCACATAATTCACACTTTAAACAACGAAGTGGGTTAGGGATATAAGGCCTTACATTACAATTTCGTAGCCAACTTTGACGTGGGCTGGGAGTGAAACTTTGCCAAAGGTCAAGATAATAGTGGCCGTCTTCGTCCTCACGCATTCGGAATATCTAGTAATAAACCAGTCATCGATTACGTCCTGCTGTGCAAGTTCCTGTCTGATCTCGTCCTCTTCCATTACCATGAGATCCCTGCAGGTGATGACACCACTGCAGGAATTCATGGCATGTGGGATCCTCTGTTCGACATAATGACAGTGGAACTGACTTAGTTTAAGCAATTCTCTAACCTAGGATGAGTTGAGAGTTTTAATGAGCAGGTTCCCATTAACAAGTTTTTTTTTTTTTTACTTGTTCCACCTCCCCAGCCCAGTCATCAATCGCTTTCTTGATGATGAAAGGATTGAGACTGCTCAAGGGAGTGGAACCAAGAGCATGGAGGGTGACAAACTGGGAATTATTTATGTTAGTGTCATGCGCTGATCAAGTTTGGGGCTGTTCAGTCTGGGGGTGGTCAGTCAGTCTATCAGTTAATTTGTCAGGACCACCTTCCCCCCTGAAGGGGGGGGGGAGGCGGAAGGGGCTCCCACCATAGGAACCACTTAATAGGGAGAAAAACGAGCAAGGGACAAAAGAAACCGGGTCAAAATACCTAAGGCTGAGACTGCCCTCTCAAACCACCCCAGGGAGGCCTGACCCTGTTAATTCACGCCCCAAAGGGATCAGTAGGAGGGACTCTTCGTGGGCAGGAAGCAAAGACAGTCTCAGTATAACGGTACAGACACATACTGTACCAAGCTACGAGGGAAAGGAGGAATATGAGGAACTAGTTAGCCTAACATCACCAGAAGGGTAAAAGAAAAAAAGAAAGTAATGCGGTGGGGCAACCCTGAAAGCTAGAGGAGAGCTCAGAAAAAAAGTCTGTACTCCCCGCGACTATGCATAAAAGTGCCGACTCAAGGCTGGTGCAAAAGTCCCGACTCGAGGCGGATGCCTCCGCTATTTAAATACTCTGCTCATCTCTTGAGCAATCTCGGAGCCGAGACTAATGCATTATCTGCAACCTTGTGGAATCTTTACCAATATCCACTAATATGCATGGACTTCTTGCAGATTCCAGAAGAATATCGCAAATGTCATTATTACTTTCGAGTGAAATGAATTTTGTGTGTGTATCAGAGTGAATCAGGTTTAATATAATAAATAATGCTACACTATGGGTAATATGACATAACTGTGTATAATATAACTAATCTAAAACAATATTAACTAGAGGCCCCACAAGGGGGGAATCACACCAGCTGCGAACCAACACATATTTAACACTGCTCGGAATATGACCTTGATCTTAACCAACTTTCACTAATTTCGAACTCGTCCAAGGTTTTCATCCCTACTACAAACCTGTTAAATTTTGTGATGATTTCTTGAGCGGTAACGAAGTTATCGTGCTAACAAACACACAGACAGACACATAGACAGACAGACAAACTGGAAAAAAAAAGATTCGCTATCGCGGCTGGTAATCACGAAATCGCGTGATGTGACTGATTCCGCAACTGATATTAACAGGGCATGGAACAGACACTTCTACAACTTGGCCTGGGCTGTTACATATAGGGCAAGGGATTTCCAGATCCAGCTCACAAGTACAAGTACCAACTAAAAAGTAGGTGCGAACAACAATAGCCTAACCATAATACATCGGAAAGAGCTAGCAAAAGCTATAGCCTACTCCACCAGCGCAACATTATGTTGTGTTCTAGGTTACTGGCGTATCAAGAATATGAAAGTTGTGGCAATGTTCCCTCTGATGTACCAAGTTCTTCTCCCAAAGCTACCAACTTCTCCCAAGGCTTCTCAACCCCCCTTCCCCCAGGGCAACCCTTTGCGACCCTCTCAGGGCTATATCCACTGGTTGGGAACCGCTGGCCTAGGAGTTAATACACACACACACACACACACACACACACACACACACACAAATATGATTCCTCAATAAAAATTTATTCCTGTGGATTTCTTCCTATTTGTGTTTCGTGAAAGTTAATTCAGAGTATTCGTATTGTTTGAACTCGTGATTCGAACTCATTAGCTGTCCATGACTAGCACGAATTCATTATTCTGTCGTTATTAATATCCCATAATGGCAAATTAGTATTAAATAAGTCATAAGATAGGATCTTCTGACTGTAAACCAAGTTAATATAATAACATTACCGGTATATAAAGTTCTGTTGTCTTGGTTTAGTTTATATGAAGCTATTTGAGTTACCACTTCCTTCCTCTCACAGTCAAGGATGCCGGTTAATATGAATATAGACTGGTATCTGATCTCCAATTAGACGGCCTTTTAATCACATTGATTTGCTACCAGAACATCTCACTGTATAAAATTATTCGCTAAATTTTGCTCGTCATTAACACTGCACCAACGGGTGTAATGGAGAATAAAATGTATTTTTTCTATACTCCACGCTTCAGCCAATCACGGTCGTTCACAGAGGATGTACGTTGTGACTGATTCATTCATAAACTTAAGTTTGCTTAATACAAGGGAGGTAGCAGATAGAGCCATACAGTAGATTTCTAGCGCTTGCTGGTTGGGCAACTGTATATTTGTGATGGAACTGAAATTCTGATACTTTATGTAATGGTATCATCACTCCCGCACTCACAGTTCTTCCCAGTACTGCCCTTAACATCCCTGCCAATTACCTTGTTTGCCTGCAGTTCCTCTTTTATTTTTCACTCTCCACACTACTAACTGTCGTCACAACACTTTCGTTACATATACTTTGTTGATTTCTGTTACTGTAAAGTCGGAGATTAATTCTTTAATAGAGTTGCAGTAATTTAACTAACACAACTAAAGAAGCATTTTTTTTTTACCAGTCCCTATTAATATTGCATAATCGTGTACTTATTCAACATCCCAGAGAAAGAAAAAGAGAGAGAGAGAGCCGATTGCTATCAATGAGTGAAACAGGTGATTCACGTTCAAACAGCAGCCCTGAGTGAGGATGTGGTATCGTTACAGTCTACTAGCCTCAAATGATGCCCGTAATTGTTGTCTTGCTATTATTTATATGATGGTTTATTTTGGTGGTTTTTATAATGTAATGATAATTAATCATTACATACTGTTGTTATGGCATATGGACACTCGTGTTTATGGCTGTGGTCGTATGTGTGGCTACTCAGCAGCAAATCTTAGATTTTATTGGCGTTGGGAGGTATGCAGTCTGTGTGCGGTTTCTAGTAACCGTTTGGTCTTTTGACATTGGTGGAAATATGACTCTGTTCCTAATGTGTGATCATGCGACGGTGGTGATAATATGCATCCCTGATTGTGCTTTGTTGTCTGGGCTTTTGTTATTGTGCCTGTTGAAATTGTTTCTACTGTGACATGCCTGAAGTTGCTTGTACTGTGGGATCGTACGACGGTGTTCATATTATGAATGCGGATATTTTGACATTATGACTGTCTATATTTGTTTGTACTGTGTGATCTTATGATGGTGATGATAATATGAGTGATAACGTTTTTATTGTGTAATATAATGACGGTGGTGATATACTTGCGTGTCATTGTCAATGACTTTATGTATGGCTTTGGTTATATATATTGTATTACAATTCCAGATTCCTCACCATCGAAGAAATGTCAGTATGTTGAAGGCTACATTCAGTATGGATTCAGTTATGTCGTCAAAGACGGGTGCGAATTTCCACTGTGCGTTATTTGCCAAAAAGTTTTTTTCTCTCTCTCTCTCTCTCTCTATAAATTACAGGAAACCAAATTTTCTCAAACAACATTTGAATAGTTGTCATCTGAATCTGAAAATTAAGAATTCAGCCTTCTTCAAGCAGCATGATGAAGGACTGAAGTGAGCACACTCTGATCGTTCGGAAGAGTTTAGTCAAAAAGTGAGATTGGGTTACATGCTTCGTACATGGTATCACAAAGAATTGCAAAAAAAAAAAAAAAAATCTCTGAGACGTCAATCATCCTTTGCTACCAAGATATAGGACGCTGTTATTGGATCTGCTGTTGAGCAGAAGTTCACATCAATACCCTTCTCAAATTATATTGTTCATCAACGAATATTAGATATGTCTGAAAATATCAAACATATGATTGCTGAAATAAAAGGCGTTTTAGGCAAATCCAGCTTGATGGGTTGATTGACATGGTTGTTTGTGCCCAACTCCTGGTGTTTGTACAATACATCACTGTTGGAGATCAATTTTATGGAGTATTTCTTGTTCCTTCATGCTTTGGGGTCGACTGCAGGAGGTGAAGAAATTCTCCATGAAGTTTTAATTGTTTTTGGAGGCTGAAGGACTTTTTGGAATGATAAATATGTGCGTGCACAACTGACGGAGCACCAGCAATGCTTCGCCAGTAGGTATAAAGTGCCCAGATCTACGCACGCGTAGATCTGGGCACTATGTTCTGAGCATCCCCTCCCCCCCCCTTTACCCCCATTGTGTAGTACTGGACGTGCCTTCAGGCAAACCCTACTTCAACCCCAGACAGGGGGTTGAACTGGGCATCATCCCATATATAAAGAACACTTTGTTCTGAGCATCCCCTCCCACCCCCACTCCCACCCGCACCCCGTTTTACTCACGAGAGAGACCTCCGCCTTCCGTACTAGCTGCTGGTAAACTGACCAAGTGAGTGACCTTGACCAAAACTTTCACCTAGTGAAAGTCTCTCTCTCTCTCTCTCTCTCTCTCTCTCTCTCT
>JAGKTI010007533.1:21480-36567 GCA_018397915.1 Birgus latro
ACTTCCGGTAGGCGGTGTCATTTGCACCTCTGTCACCGCTGTGTGTCTGACACTTGCTTGAGGGGATGCATGTCGGCTTCCCGACACACTGTAGTGATTAAAACAGATGTAAGGAGATTTATAAGAGGTTCTAGAGTTTATACTCTGCATAAACTACAAAGAAAAAGATTCCCCCGACGAAACATTGTAGCAGCAGGACCCAGCATTATTCTGACATGTGACCTGGCTGATCTGAGGCACTTACGGGGGGAAAATAGCGGTGTACAGTATTTACTGGTATGTGTAGATGTCTCCTCACGTTTCATGTTTGTCCATCCCAGTCAACGAAAAACTGGGGCTACTGTAACGAATGCTCTTTCAATCATTTTAAATAAACCAGAAACACAGGGTTACTCAAGACTATTCACAGACAGGGGGACAGTATTTTATAACAAAATGCTGCAATCTTGCTTGAAGAGGAAGAATATTACTCTGTATAGTGTTATCCCACAAGAGACAAAGGCTAGTCTCTGTGAGCGTGCCATAAGAACTCTGAAACACAAAATTTATCGGTATTTAACTATATACAACACTTTATACTACCTAGCCATACTAAGTACGCTGGTAAGCACTTACAATCTCACCCCTCATCGCAAGACACATGGTGAAATTACAAGCTAAAAGACCCCAGAGACTGGCGAAAGCACTTTACATTAATGTATAGAAAGCCTACCAAACGTAAAAAAAAAACAGTTCAGACTTGGCTGTGGGGGACTTAGTACAAATAGTGACTTCGTCCAGGAGTAAGAGCTTTGCAAAAGGATTTACTATACAGAACACAGAAGAGATATTTCGCATTACTAAAATACACAGGAGTAAGTTAGGAAAATATACCTATGAGCTGGAAGACTGGGGTGGAAAAGCAGTCAAGGGAATATTCTACAGAGAAGAAATAATCCCTACTTTAGCCTCAGAAACCTACCCCACTGAAATATTAAAGAGACGGAAAAAGAAGGACGGCTCTTTGCAGTATCATATTCCCTGGAAATTGTATCCAGATCGATTTACCGAGTGGATAGATGCCTCGGAGATCCAGAAAACCACTGATCTCCTGCCATCGTGAATTATTCAGTTTCTGAAAGAAACCAAACCAAAGTTGAAGAGGAAATTAATTTCCAGATGTCGCAAACCAGAGTTAGACTGCTTATCAGAGATATTTGCAGATTTCTTGAAGAAATACTTAACAAGAGATACAAAGGTAATAAGAAAGCTTCGTCCACACCAGTCTGTAATTCGAGAGATTGCTTTGAAACAAACACCTTTAATGAGAAAAGGGCAGATCCCTACCTCTACTACTGGAGGGTCTATTTAAAGCATCCTGCTACCCATTGCTACTACTATATTACAGAGTCTTCTTAAATAATGACAGTCAAAGAATCCTGCTTAGTACCAAGGTCTCAGGCGGAAACCATTCTTTATACATCTGCCATTCAAAGACCCCGGGAAACTGCTTATCCTAAATCTTCCCATGTAATTGCCCCCAGTCAGTCTTCAGATACAGATCATCGACACTCACTCGAGGACACAATCAAAATACTGTTCAAACGTGAAGTCCATCAGTATGCTTTTTGTATCTTATCATATTTACGACAACACCCACTAGTACGTTGGGATGATATGGGAAATTTGATGTCTCCAATTCGCAACATTAATATTACAGATGTAATTCAGTACTTGGTAACCTGAAACAACACGTTTGATTCAGGTAAAATAACTAACGAACTTTGGTGAAACTTGTAGATTTACCTGAGGCTTTATTTCAAGAATCCAAAGGCAAAGCAAAAACTATTTGGGGGTGGGATCACATCTCATCATAAAAAAATAAAGCAAAGCTTTAAGAGGTGGGACCCATATTAAGTCTTTCATTACAGCCCACAGGAACAGTCCGCCTTGAGATCTCAAGCAGAATGGATGTCTGTGGGATAGGTTTGCAAGTCCATGATCGATTAAGGGAAATTCGTTTGGCCCACGCTCTCGCTAGACATAGGGCCACGATTATCAACTCCCTTTTTGAAACTTATAATAGACTAGTTGGCAATCTGACAGATGATTACTATAAGCAAGATATAGATTTAGATGTTTCCACTCAAAGTCTGAATGATAAGGATATGGACACTCAACTTCAGTATTATCAAAAACAATACCATCGTTATAGAGAGGTGGCTCTCCACAACAAGATTTGTAATTTAACTACCTTGAAAAAGAAAAGGGAGAATTCGCACCCAGTTACAACCTTGAAAGAGGTGAATGAGTGAATGAGTTTGTTGGTTACCACTCCCCGTAAAAGGAGGGCCCCAGGAGTTCGGTCACCTCACTTCACTCTTTACACTTACACTTAAGAGGCTCGGGATGGAAGCAGAGGGTCCATTCCTTCAAACAGTGCACGGGGAAATAACTGACGATCAGTATGACGTCAGAGATAATGCTATTTGTCATATTGTGAATGCAGTGGGAGTACGAAATTGCGGCCTTTGTGCTGTAATTTCTGAAAAATACCCTTATCCTAATCTATACTCTACTCGAAAACCCCTATATAATTTTAATAGAGCCCAGGTCAAATCACGGGATAAAGTTGGGTCTGTGAGAATTTTCAAAGAAAGTAGCAGACCCTGCATAATTACTTCAGTAGCCCACTGGGGTCCTGGCTCTGAACTAGAGTTAATAAAAAAGTCATCAGACCAACATTACATTCAAGGTCTCCAACTGGATACTCTGACTGGACGTGTGGGTAACTTAGCTCTATGTACTGAAGAGCTAAAATGTATCCTACACCATTTAGGTATTAAAAAGTTACTAGTCTCTGCGGGGACTTGTAGTGGTCTGGGTGGGGATACGTGGGCTTTAAAATATTTGCCTTGTTTTGAGAAGCTGGCAAAGTACTGCCGACATATCAACATAAATTGTATAGTCGTTGACAGGAGAAATGTCTCTGATCATAAACCCGCAGTTGGAGTACGTGAGTGGTATCCATCACAACAACCACTAGCACAGCTTCGATCACAACCACAGCCTCTACCACAGCTTTCATCTCAACAGTCACAACCGCTACCACAGCCTCCTTCCTACAAGGAGGTGTGGCTGGAGGTCCCAATGTTACTACCCCTCCTCCAGCATGAACCACTACAGCAGCAGCAGCAGCAGCACCACCACCACCACCACCACCACCACCCGCAGTCCCCCCCCCCCCACGACTGAGCCACTGTAGCACCAGCACCAGCACCAGCACCAGCAGGACCAGCACCATGGACAACGCAAAGACCCACGAGAAATACCTACAGCAACCTCAGATGAATTGGAACCACTCAGTATCATAAAAAAAATTACCATAAATAATAATGTTAGAGTAGTAAATGTTTATGATGATTCCCCTGCCTGGCAAGAAGCCAGAAATGGAAGCTGTTATATAAAAGAGGCCAAATGATCGATCCAGATTTAAAAGGAAAATAATTAATATAGAGGAATTACTGAAACTAATATTACTTAAGAAAATAACACTTATTAAAACTAAGCTTACCCAAATTTGATTACTAACAGTAGTTTGTAAGATGTTTTTGGGAGATGGTGTATAATTCTAAGTTCTGAAACACAGATTTACTTAAGAAACTCTTGATTACTACTGACATTTAATCATAATAGCCTGTAAGATGTTCCTGGGTAATTGTATGTAATTCTAAGTACTGTTTTTTGTTATTGGTTGATAAAAATCGTAAATTGTTAATAAAAGTGAAAAGAAAAAGAAGATTTACAAATCGCTAGTTTTCTTAACCTGTAAAACAAGGATATACAGAATTTTTTTTGTTAGTATGTTTTCTACAAGGGAACAGTCATGTCACTGAAAGACACTGATGACATATACCTCTAACTCTCTTCCATTGCAAGTGGGAATGTTTACCCAGATAATACTACAACAAACTTTCAGAATCGCACTGTCCCACTGCAGCTAGATCCAAATCATGAATATGAAGTTGGACTGAGTAATATTTTAGTCCCAAAATATTATTAATGTCTGGAGTGTAATATTGGTTTACATGCACGAATAATGAGATCTGAAATCAAAGACTATGAGTACAATTTTTATAATTATATACCTGAAACGAATGTTGTTTACAACTTAAGCTCCCGCAATTTATTATCTATAATCGAATCCATTAACTATCAAATGCTGAAAGAACTTCAGGAAATTATTCAAGAAACGTTTGTTGATTATTTTCCTTACCAGCAAATATTGCACTATGATTACAACATAGATAGGGTTGTCATCCAAAAAATGGTAGTTGGGGCTGATGCAGATCGTTTATACACTGACTTATCAATGGAGTTTGTTCCCCAAGTTGCCATAGTGCTGGGGTTTGAACCAAGAGTTCGTTATTCGGTATTTAAAAAAAAAATGAAAAGGAAAGTCCTTCATCCTCGAATCGCAGTCCTGTTAAAGTTATAGGTCCATATCCACCCAGATCTGATGGTGCCAATGATTATTTATATGCGTACTCTGACCTGGTTAACCCTTCATGGTTCGGAGGGCAAATTGTGAATATCCTTGATGCTATACCCCTACCGAATGATGTGACAAATAAGGGTGTTAATCCTATAATGTACAAAACAATTAGTAGTTCAACCATAGAAGGTGTTGCCATAAAAATTACTAATCAGAATGGTGGACCAATATACTTTGAAGACAATCACAGTGTTACCTGTGTTTTACATATAAGACGGGTTTGTAAAGATGTTCACAGACTCATTACTGTTTTTGACACCATGATGCGTACTACCCTGATTCCTCCTTCCGAAGATGAATTCTTGTTACTGTTCAAAGACCCATTCTTACTCAAACGAGGAGGGACTTTAAGAGATATGACTACTTTTAGGAGTCCCATATACTACCAACGAGAGGCAGGTATTTTTGACTTTGTAAGGGGCACAGGGAAACGAGTAATTCCTTTTTTTAAGAAAAATATAGTTCCTGAAGCTCTGGGTATGGGACAAGGTGTACTCGAGGACGTATCTAGTGGCAAGGCAAATCTGAAGGACTCTCTGAAACATAGAGGTATTACAGCTTTGAAAGGTGTTGATGAAATAGCTAGAATGAAAGGAGGACGTAAACGAAAGTCAAAAATAAGGCGAAAATTACGAAAATGTTATAAAAAGTATGTATTTAACTTAATATAGCTTAGTTAGAATAGTGATTTGATTCTGGTAACATGTCTCTTGATGTTGCTTCGGGGGTAGGGGTAAAATCCCCTCTCAGCAATTATTCAGCTGCCATAACAGAAATGTTTTCTCGTCTTCACGAAGTCCGGATGATAGAGTCATCAATTGCTTCAACGCAGGATATGGATGTTCTACCCATAAATGCAGGCGTTGATAAAAAAAAAATAACTGATAAATATGTAGAATTTCGCATACCTAGAGCTGATAGGTCATTCACTGATATGGGCACTCTAGCCCTCGAGTTGAAATTACGAGTTACAAAAGCAGTAGGAGTTCCCGTACTCGTAGAAGATGATAAGATAATCTTCGTGAATGCAGTATTACATACGATATTTAAAAATGCATCCGTGTTTTTAAATGGGATTCAGGTTGAAAATAACTATATGTATAATTATGCAGCCTTTATAAAATTGCTCACAACACTTAGTCTCTCCAAAGTTGGGACTATTGGTAAAAATTGTTATTTATTTCATGAAGAAAATGGTACTGGGATTGGAGATACTTATACTGAAGACCATTTTGTTGGGCTCAGTGATCAGGGATAAAGGTTTCTTACTCTAACTATAGAACATGGACTGCATCTATGTAGTCCACTACTGATGGACTTATATGGCTTGGATGGATATTTACTTGATAACACTGACGTCAATATTCGACTTGAATTTGATAATCCGAGTTTTATTATCAACACTCATCAAGATGGGGGCAAAACGAAGCTCCACATAAATTGGTGTTAACTGTGGGTTACTCGTGTCTTTCCACAGCCGGCGGCCATGGCTGCACTTAATGCTTCGTTATCTGATCCAGGGTCGTTTGTGGAGTATGTGTATAATAAACGAGTTGTAAAATCATACGTCATTGCTCAAAATCAGAGTTCAACGACTGTTGACAACCCTTGGGGAAACTGTATCCCAAGCAAACTGTATTTATGTATAGTTGATATGGGGGCTTTTTCTGGATCGTGTAATAAGAATCCTTTGTATATGACTCATGCTGACTTGTCAGGTCTGGCTGTAAGTGTCATTGGAAGAAGTCTATATAACTTCACAGTCTCTTTTCCTTATCAGTTTGCATCACTGTACCATTATACCTTGAAGGCTCTAGGTCTCATCGAGATCACTTACTTAACTATGAGGCCTATACCAAGGGAAGAATGATTTTAGTTTTAGACCTATTACCTGAGGACGTTAAAGATGCAATTGATCCTGAGTACACAGGAAATCTTAGAATAAATATAACATTCAAGAAAGCCAGTGGGTCTAATCGTGTCCTGCTGATGATTGGAGACACTCAAGGAATTTTAAGCATAAATAATGATCGGCAGATATATTCTGATGTGAAAGCTTAAAAAATAAAATATGAATGATCAAGAATTCGAAACTGTGATTCGTAAAAATTTACCCCTTCACTGTATTAAGCAATTCTGGGGATGTCTCGCAGCTGATGAAATGATACATGTGAAAATACCTGACAAACTTGGACCTGTGTTTATCATTGCTAACATATTACCCACTTCAAAAACTGGTGAAATGGGTCACTGGGTTTGTGTTTTCATAAAGGATCACATTACATACTTTCTTGATTCATATGATCTTCTACCTAACCAGTACTCTGAACATTTTGTAACTTTTTAAAGAAATCATAAAACATTTAAAATGTCCACACAACCCTACCGCCTGCAGTGTTTCTTGCTATGTTTGCGGGGCCTATGTATTATTTTTCATACATGTCATATGTACAGAGGGTGTAGATATATCGATGATGATAATAAAAAAAACAGTTCCGCAAACATAATTATGCTGAGAACGATAAACGGGTACTAAAATATGTCTATAAATATTTTCCTGTACTTTTCCCTGGCTGGCGACGCATTTTCTGTCTGAATAAATATAATTACAAAGAATGTGCGTTTTATCCATCCAAGAATCTCCCCTGAAGAGCGTGGTCACTACATACTGGTAAGTATCAGTCCTTACAGTTCCATAATATGTGATGGGTGTATGAGAGTACTTGGTAATAACCTGGAGATGGATATATAAACATCCGGAGGTGAGACTCCAACATACACATATGGAAATTGGGAGAGCCAGGTGGAGAAGGTATCTTTGAAGGGGGGACTCATGAAGCTTTTGTTTACTGTAACTAAGCGTGATTTATTGGATTTTTTTTTTTCCTTAGGTACAAGCTCGGGATGTAACCTATGGACAGCTATCAGACTCGAGCATAACTATGCGAAATCACCCTTAGCTGAACTGTGGTGTGATGAGCACCTGGTAACACTATGTGAGCCACACAAGATATCCATGATATTTTGCATTAAATGTGCAGATCCACTGTACCTGAGTGATGCACAGTGCCTGATATGCCCCGGTTTAGGATGTGTGCAATAGGGAAAAGAGATTAATAAATGTCTTCCGAGGTTTCACTTTGTTTTTATTTGCCCTTTATATGAAAAAGACACTCCTTAAATCAGATTATAGTAGAGGTGGTGTTAACTGTAGTTATTGTGGAGAATAATAAGAAGGAATTAGATAGAAAACAGAATGCTGAGAGAGAGAGAAACAGACTAATTATTTTTTCTAGTTGTGATAAATAACAATAATAATAATAATAAAGCTGTAAAAATTCTAGCAGAAGGGTGATTTTGACTGTAGAAAGCAGGGAATAAAAAAAAAAATGAAGAATAAGAGAGGGATGGTGAGATTTGTTTTGCTGATATTTATCATTCACACGGGTCATCATAGACGTGACCCGAGATTTATTTATTTTCTCCAGGTGACAGTGACAAATGATTAAAATTTGATAACCTAGGATCGTTAGTGAGGGCGAGGTAGGAGAGAGNAGAGAGAGAGAGAGAGAGAGAGAGAGAGAGAGAGAGAGAGAGAGAGAGAGAGAGACTTTCACTAGGTGAAAGTTTTGGTCAAGGTCACTCACTTGGTCAGTTTACCAGCAGCTAGTACGGAAGGCGGAGGTCTCTCTCGTGAGTAAAACGGGGTGCGGGTGGGAGTGGGGGTGGGAGGGGATGCTCAGAACAAAGTGTCCAGATACGATGCCCAGTTCAACCCCCTGTCTGGGATTGAAGTAGGTTTTGCCTGAAGGCACGTCCATTACTACGCAATGGGGGTAAAGGGGGGGGGGGATGCTCAGAACATAGTGCCCAGATCTACGCGTGCATAGATCTGGGCACTTTATACCTACTTACGCCTTTGGTCAGGGTTTCAAGGAAGAGTGAGTTTGACGAATCCTGAAACACGACACCTTCATTGTATGCTTCATAGTTATGCTCTGGCATCCAAAACTCTCGCACCAGCCAAGATCAGTACTTCATGAACTTATGCACATGGTAAGTACCATCAAGTTAAGTGCCCTAAATACTCGACTCTTCCACCTACATAGCCACAAGTCTGGAGCAGATGAAGAAGTGTTACTCTTTCACGCCGAAGTACGCTGGTTGCCACAGGGAAATGTGATATCAAGAGCGCTTTTCCAGTTCTTTAAACATGACAGAAAGACAAAGTCACGTGAGTTCACCAAGAAATTGTCAGACAGTCACTTGCTCCCGATACTAGCCTACGTGAAGGACATATTCTTATATCTAAACTCGTTAAACTTATCACTCCAAGGCCATTTTACCCTAGTGATTGCGAACATGGACAAACTAAGATCAACCAACATGAAGCTGGAACCGTGGGAAGGAGGTCACTAGACGAAAATCATAGCATGTTTGAACACCTTAGTGAGTTACTTGATAAAAGCAAAAGCACCGGAAAGTTAGAACTGATGCACATTATTCAAAGACATTTTTCATCCCTGCAGAGAGAGTTGCAGTCTTATTTCCCCAAACTGAGCGAGTTGGAATGAAACTTGATTTGAACCCCATTCACTGTTAGCATGCACATTCTCCCAGACAATATAGAAGAATTCTCTGAGTTGGTGAGGACTCTGTTGCAAAAGATTCATTTGAAACACTTACCATGACCAAGTTGTGGTCTAAGATGAGTGAGTTTTACCCTGCTGTAGCTGACGTTGTTGTGTGGCATTTTTTGATGTTTCTTGGCACTTACCAATGTGAGCAAGGATTTTCAACAGCGTTGAACATGAAACCTAAACATCGAGCACGTCTTAATGTGCAACATGGACTTCAAGCATATCTGTTTAATACTGCTTCTCGAACTGAGAAACTTGTTTGCACAAAACATGCACAGTCTTCACACTAAAGTTTAATAAAGGTTGTCATGTTTAAAATATGGTGTTAATGCGTACTTTCCAAATAAAATAATTATTACTCCGTTATTTTTACAATAACCATTGTAGTACCAGTCTTCACTGAATTAGTATTAATGTTTATTTTCCACATAAAGTAACTAAATTATCATCTCCGCAGGTGTTACTATACGTAACCGTAATGTTTAACTGCCTGATAAAAATCATTAATATTTCAACCATTTTATAGAATCCATTGTAGTATCATTGTATGGTGTTTTAGTCGTAGTATATTGTCATTCTGTATTCATTGTCATACTAATGATGATAAAGGTTGATATTTTGATAACTCAGGGGTAGTTGGTGGGAATAAAGTTGAGAATCTCAAGTCTAATTCGCAAATGAGAGCATTAAGCAGACGTTATTTTAGTTTGAATACTACCATGTGTAAGGAAGCAACCTCCATATAATACGGAGACTGTTACCGGTACATTTATGGGAAATTTATGTTACCACTGGCCTAACTTATAAACAAGAAGTGGTGCCAAGCCACAGCAAACCCGTCCCCGGCAGTCATTTTAATGACGTATAAACGCAACTGGATATCTAGTCAAAGATGTCACATATACAATTTGGAGTAAATTGGAGTAAATTGCCAGTTTGAAATTTTAGGCCCGACCCACCTGAAATTGACTCTCATCCAACCGTTAACTGGTGGGTAACCCCCCTGATGTAATGAGGCATGTTATAGGATTTTGAAAGAGGCACTTTTAGATTTTGGTTTCATGCCGATATAACGAATTTGAAAGGAGTTATGGCGATTATTTTTTTTTTTACATTTTTTGGACCTAAAGACTGGGCCTAGGCCCAATTTGGCCAAATTTTATCAAGTGATCAGAAGGTCATAGCCCATCATCCCTGTGATTTTAGTCAAAATCGCTCCAGTAGTTTTCGCGTAAAGTTGTTAACAGACAGACAGACAGACAAACAAACAAAGAAACAGAGAATCCGAGTTAAAAGAATACCCTTCCTCGAGCCCCTCCGGGGCGCGGACGGGTAATGAACTTCACTTTCCCAGCCTAACAAGGACCAGAGGTTCTCAAATATTTCTTGGTCTGACTCCCAGTAGTCTTGGCTCACATTTTCATACGCCCCCCACCCCCCAGGCCTTGGGTTAAAACCCTTGAACGCCTGGCGTGACCATATGGTCACAACCTACATTGTTCTACATTTTATTTATATTTTTACCAACTAGACGGCAACAACAGATTAACTGTACTTTGTAGTATGGGATTAGACCTGACTCTTTCTGACTAGCATTCGTATGTAGTGATTCATAAATCCCAGTCCACTGCAGGAGGTCATCAAGTGAAGACATAGTCGTATTTTTGAGTGGTAGATATGTCACCCACTAAAAAGCTAGTTGGTATATACTTCCCTATGTTTTACCTAAATGCTTTATCAGTGGTTTGTATACTAAAGATATATAACTGTTTCACCTCTCTGTAGGCTATAGTTATCTCTCTCTCTATACAGACAGAGGAAGACAGTTCCGGAGTTGACCTGTTGCGTAAATGAAGGACTGGGAGTAACGGTTAACTCTTTCATTAGAGAGTTGGACAGAAAAGAGATGAGACTTTGTTGCCAGACGGGTGCTACGCGCCTATCGTAGAGATGGAGGGATGCAAGCAGACAGTTCAGATGGGCAATGACCATTGAAGTAGCGACAGAAAAGAGATAAAGATGCAACAGTGTGGCGAAGAGACAGGGGTTCAAAGGAACAAATAAGAGGAGGAGAGTTAATGAAACGAAAAGCCTTTGACTCCACCCTAGTGAGAAGAGCTGTATGTGAGGAGCCTCCCCACACATGAGAGTTGTACTCCACACAGGGCCGAATAAAACCCATGTATAAAGTCAACAAAGGTGCAGCGGTAAAGAAGGTATGGGGTAAGCTTAGAACACCTAAATTCTCGGAAGCAGATTTTACAAGAGATGTAATATGATCTTTCCAAGATAAATCCCGAGAGAATGAAACCCCACGTATGTTTAAGGATGATGCAAGATTGAGCTGGATATTACTAAACGTTAGTGGGTACTCCTGTGGAAGATTCTGTCGGGTTGATAGGCGTATGAACTGATTCTTTGATGCATTAAAAACAACAAGATTATTTTTACCTTAGACAGAGAGACGAACCAAGTCAGACATTGGGTGTGCGATAGCCTCATCCCATGTCTGTTGAAGTACCTGCTGAGATGGACGTTGCGGCAACCGAATGGAAAGGTGAAGGATGGAATCATCAGTGTATGAGTGTATAGGGTTACATGTACAGCTTAGAAGGTAATTGATGAATAAAATGAAGAGAGATGATGGTAGGATAGAGCCCTGAGGACCACCAATGTTGTTAGATCTAGAAGAACGGTGGCTGTCTACAATAGCAAGTATAGAATGACCAGAAAGAAAACTACAGATGATTAAAGGGTAGAAACCGTAAGAGGGGAGTTTGGAAATTATAGATTTATACCAACCTCATTCGAAGTCAAGTGCAATGGCAAAGCTTTCACCATAGTCCCGACAGGAGGATGACCAGGAGTCTGAAAGGTATGTGAGAAGATCGCCAATGGAGCGTCCCTGACGGAACCCATACTGACGATCAGAAAGAAGGTTGTGGTAGGAAAGATGCTTTAAAATTTTTCTATTAAGAATATGATCACACTAGGCGTTTATGGAACTTACTAATGAAAGTAGTGTGCAGGTACTCACTACTGTGGAGAGTAAGGTTCAGTGATCCATTGCTTAGGGAAATTAGTATGCCTAATTAGAATGCCTAAATTAGGGATTTTAGAGTGCTAAAAGAATGTGGCCTGACACCAGGCAAGCATGCAACAAAGAAACAAAGGAGTTATCTGGCATACAAAATTAATTATGACAGTGTCCTTATTACCAAATGGCAAGATAATTCTAGTGTTACAGTAGCCTCGACTGCACATAGTGTGTATTAATTAGAAAATGTAAAGATGTTCTAAGAACGTGAAGAAAGTATGTGTCTGTTCCTAGGCTACTGGTCATTGATGAATATAATAAGAATATGGGAGGCACTGACCTCACGGATGAAAACATAAACAGACAAAGAGTAGCAATACGAGGGAAGAAATCGTGGTGGCCAACGCAGCAATACAAAATGCATGGCAAGTACATAGAAGTGTTGGATCAGGTTTTATCTAACCTTCTATGTTGTCCTTCAAAGGGGGCTGGCAGTCTGCTTAAAAACACAGCTGATCTGGGGCATTCGTATCTAATTCTACAAGATTTAATGGAAAAGACCACCTTGATGTTCCAGTTCCAGACAGCAAAAGAAGACTCTGTGCTGCAGATAAGTGTATGCCTATTGGTCATACAGCTTGCAATAAATGCAATGTAGGTCTATGTATAACTTGTTTTCTTAGTTATCATACAAATAGTTAGACCAATACACCTTTTATATGGTAGTTTGTATATTTCAGAAAAAGTGTATGTCAAATGTTTACTCTATACAGAAATAATACAAAAAAAAGTAATTATAAAAGCATTTGACGTTCACATTTTGACCACACATCCACCTAGTGTGATCATACAGTATGGTCGGAGTGATCTAATGGTCGGAGAGAGGGGACTGGGGACCCCCTCCTCTGTTTTTTTCAGTTTCAACAATAAGACATGATTTAGAAAGGGAAGGGGGACTGAGTTATCATCGAACCCTGAAGATTGGGTCTATGAATGTGCGTGGATGTAGTACAATTGAGACTAAAAGGGAGGGGATTGGGAGAATATTTTAGAGAAGAATGCTGGATGTCTTAGCTTTGAGTGAAACAAAGATGAAAGGGAAAGGTGAATCTAAGTTTGGAAGTGTGACCGGAAGGATGTCAGGGATTGATAGAGGAAGAGCGAGAGAAGAAGTGCCCTTGTTAGTGAGCCAGGAAGTGCAGTAGTGTGTGATAGAGGAAGAGCGAGAGAAGAAGTGCTCTTGTTAGTGAGCCAGGAAGTGCAGTAGTGTGTGATTCAATGGAAGGTGTCATCAAGGCTGATGTGAGTGAAAACGAAATTTGGACGAGAGGTGTGGGTATTTGTGAAGGCATATGGGCCTGGTAGTGAAAGGGATGAAGAAGAGAGGGAGACTTTCTGAAATGATTTTGATGAGTGTTTGCAGTGTTCTGGAGAAAATGTGAATGCGGTAATGATGGGAGACTTGAATGCTAGAGTGGGAAATGTAACAATTGAATGTGTAATTCCTATGCATTACGAGCGTGGAAAAAAAATGATAATCGGGAAAGAATGAAAGGGATGTGTGTTGAGCGAGAAATGGTGGTTGGAAATTCTTTGTCTGAAAAGAAATATATTTATAAGTATACATGGGTAAGGCAGGAGGGTGGAAGGGTTGTTGACAAAGCATTTTGGACTATGTGGTTGTGTCCAAGAATGTATGAGGAAGATTTTTGATGTGAGAGTTTTGAGAGGGAAGGGTGGAGGTATGTCTGACCACTACCTGGTAGAGATAAAGCTGAGAGAAGGTATGACGTGGATGAAAGCTAGGAGAGTTTGGTGTGGCAGGGATGTTTTGAAAGTGAGTTAGTTGGATAAAAGAGAGAAAATGACAGAGTATCAGAAGTTGAACGATGAGTGGAATGCAGTGGAATATCAGGAAAATGGCGGTGTGGAGGAGAAATGGCAGTTGTTTAAGAGTGCTGTGGTGGGGTATGCGGAAGAGGTATATAGTGTGAGACAAATGGGTGGTGATGTAGGAAAGGGAAGAGAACGGTGGTGCCAGGAAGTATGTCTGTGCCTGTGAAGAGACGTGCATATGAAGTGTGGCTGCAGAAGAAGGATGAAACGTCATGTGAGAGGTATGAGGAAAAGAGGAATAGGGCGAGAAGGATCGTGAGTGAAGCTAAAGTGGCACCAGATGTGAGGTGGGGTAGGTCGTTGACTGAAAATTTTCAACAGAATTAGAAAATGTTTCGGAAGGAGGTGAAGAGGATGCGAGGGGGAGAGTCTGGGAAGGAAGAGTTAGTAAAAATAGAGGATGGAAGGATGTTCTGAAATGGATGCAGTAAATAAGAGATAGAGAGATTATTTTGGATGACTGTTAAATGTGGAGGAGGAAAGAGTGGCTGAGATTGTGGAAGGTGGAAGGGTGCAAGGAATAAATGTGCTGGGAGAGTTAATTGATTGTTTGATCAAAGTGGAGGAAGTGCAGGAGACAGTAAAAGAGATTAAAGCACGGAAAGCTGCAGGTATGGGTAGGTGTGCTGTGGAATGTCTGAGAGATGGTAAAGTGACTATTGTTGAGTGGTTAGTAAGATTACTGAATATGTGTTCTGTGAGTGGTATAACGTCGATTTTCTGGGCAAGTGCGTGTGTGGTTTCGTTGTATAAAGATAAGAGTGATAAGTATATAAACACTAGGTTTAGGTGTATATGTGTGTTGAGTATTGTGGGTAAGGTGTATGGTAGAGTGTTGATTACGAGAGTTAGAGAGGGACAGAGGGAGTGATTGGTGATGAGCAGTGTGGCTTTAGGAGATGGAGGGGATGCATGGATCAAGTTTTTTTTTTCTTATGTGTTCGACTCTGGGCATAGGCTTCACAGGTGTGTGAAAAGTA
>JAGKTI010007534.1:16650-36559 GCA_018397915.1 Birgus latro
CAAGCATTTGCCAGCAGAAACTTTTGCCAGCGTATGGTTTTGCCAGATGACAGCTATGCCAGTTGAAGACTTTACTGGCTGACAGTTTTATCGAGTGATGGTTTTACTGACTGACGGATATTCCATGACAGAAGTCGACCAAAGAAACTCGCAAATTTTCCTTTTTCTGGCCGCAGTCAGCTTCATCCAGCTTAGAGGAGACATCACTTAGCGATGCATTTTAAAACTTTCACAACAATTTTGTATTTTCTGGTTTATTCTTGTGACCTTCTGACGACTTTATTAAGCTCTAGAGAGACTTTCTGACCTCGAGGGATTAAAAATAGCCATCATTATCCTCTGTTTTACTGCACTAGGGGGCTCTTCCATAGAGAAATAAACTCGCTTGGAAGTAATAATATTGAAAAGTAGAGTACGTCAGACTATTGAATTGGTTTAGAGAAAGGAAAGCGTCTGAGATGAAAGTGGCCCTTTATACTTTACTACACTTTCTAGGAAGAAATCTTCAGCCGAGTTAAATATTGTCTATGTTGCTGTCGTACAAATTATTCAGCCTCGGCGAGCCCCATAGGAGAAAAGTTTACGTAGGCTATATTTCACCTTTCTAGGTCGCAGATTCAGTCCTTTGGGGAATAAAATCGTTGGGAACTAATAATAACAAAACAGAAGATACGTCATCGGAGAAAGGGGCTCACCACTTTAGGCAAAGGACGTCGTTACACCTGCGCTAGCAAAGCGAGAACGGGTGTTGTGTGTGTGTGTGTGTGTGTGTGTGTGTGTGTGTGTGTGTGTGTGTGTGTGTGTGCGCGCGCGACTTTCAAATGTCAAGGTCAACTCAAACGGTGGAAGGATTAAGGTTAAGGCAAGAAAGAGGAGATTTAGTTTTTAGCAGAGTCAGTCAAAGACCAAGGACATAGAGCATGGTTAAAGTTCGACCCATGTGTCTGTGTATGAACAATATAACTTTTTTTTTTTTCTACGTGTCTGATTTTGGGCATAGGCTTCGTAGTCTGTTCCCTTGGCCCAATTATTTTCCTACATACTATACACTTCCACATGTCGCCGCTTCGGTGCTAACATCCATTATCTTTATTGGATACAGGCTCGGGCTGTCTCGTACAGACCTGTTGTATTGGTATTAGCGGGGGTAGTTTTTTCGAAATGTCGGGGGGTCATTTGGTAGAGTATTAAAGTCTGTTATTCAGCTCCTTAAAGTGGTTCTGGCTCTAGCCAGGATTAGAACTTTGGTCCCTCTGGACTGCAGGCCACCTCTCAACCATCTCGCCCAACTGTGATTTGGATTAGATTTGGTGGACGAATTGAGGATGGCCAAAGAGGCTGACCTAGTTGTTTTGAGATCAGACATGGCATGGTCAACAGGTAGTTTTTTCCGATCTTGACAAAACTTTATAGGAGGCCTCAGGGTAATGCAAGGACAAAAAGATATGATTTTGAGAACAGTCACAAGTCAAGGTCACAGGGAAAGGTCATTGGTTAAGGTCACGGCATAGTTAACTCAAGAGTTAATAGATTTGGACTAAATTTAGTGGAAGACTTAGGGTTAAGCAAAAATGCAGCTATTTGATTTCGAGAGTAATCCGTCCAAGGTTACGGCCACAGGCAAAGTCTAATATTCGGCCCTTAGCCCAGTTGGTAGGCGTGTGTGTTGTGCTCTATAAGTGCACCCTCTTGTTTTCATTATGTTCTCACCACTGTCAGACGGTTTTCATCCAAGTTAGACCAGCAGTGGAAGGCTAATGGACGTTTCATCTAAAGTGCTCGACTCGAAAAGTTGCTCGTAAAATAAATAAAATCATCCGGAAATGGTAAGACTAAGTATCAAAGGACGTTACTACAGAGAAGGGGTACCACATTGTCATTTACAATATATTCTTGCGATCAGTAGTCGATATTAGCTAGAATTGGAGGTAAATTTGAACCATGGGGATTAGATATAGATTTCATTAGCGATTTCGTACAAAATTGCCTTCCAATTGAGTAAAGTCGTCTGGTGAAAGCCTTACTGAAATGATATATACGCCATCTCAGTGAAGAGATTAAGACATGAGTTTTTATTGGTAACATTTTGTATTTAAATGACGAGATGCATTAATTATTTCTCAGTACTTGGGTAATATGATTAAAATGATATTCACTCAAGGTTGGAAGTACACTTAGCTCCCCATGAATGTATTACAATCTGGTATGTGGGGCTGATTATTTTTAATGCCTAATTTAACGTGCCCTTCTACCTGATAGCCGCACATACCACTACAAGGCGTGGTATGATTGCACAGAGCGAAGTATACTGACTGAAAAGTAACAGGTCTACCTCGCAAAGATAATGAATGGATAATATGTTTCATTTTGTGGAGGGGAAGCTAATCACAATTGAGGAGAGTCGTGCTGCCAGACTGGCTGGGGATTGAGAACAGCACAGACGGCTGTCTCGATGGGCACGAGTTTCACTGAGAAAGGACAAGGAGAGCAATGTCAGGAAAATGTCTGAGGAGATGGAAGGCCGTTTTCATGCAAATGACCTTCAACCCACTTACTGAGCTTTGAAGAAACTCCACTCTAGACCCACATCTCAGGTAACTCTGTTCATTCAGCAGATGGAGAGCTCGTGACGGGGAAGAGTGAGTATAGAGCTTGTTAGGATGAATACTTTGAGTAGCTGTATATGGCTGAACCTCCCAGTGAAGAGCTTCTGTCGGCTGGTGTACAACCACTGACTGCCGTCCCACCAATTGAAGAAGCTACAGCATCTCTAAATGAAATCAAGAAGGCAGCAACTAGGTTGAAAAGTGGTAGGGCAACTGGTGTTTGTGACATCCCAGCAGAAATTATCAAAGCTGGGGACGAAATCAAGATCAGGGGTTACATGCAGTCATAGAAGCCGTTTGGCAGACTGGTATCACTCCTGATTGGACAAAGGATTTGGTCACCCCTATCTGGAAAGGAAAAGAACAGTGTCACTGTGGTAAGTGCCGTGATATTACAGTGCTCAGTGTGCCAGGCAAAGTTCTTGCTCACATTCTCCTGATGCGTATCCGGGACCATTTGCTAAAGTTTCAGAGGTCTGAGCAATCTATATTCACTCCCAGGAAGTCTACTGTTGACCGTATCCAAGCTTTTCTAGTTCTCGTGGAACACCGCCTTGAGTTTCGATAAGGTCTGCTAGAAAACTACGTGGATCTCAAGACGGCGTTTGACTTAATAAATCGGATGGTACTATGCGTACTCCAGCGACTGTGTGGGACCCCCGCGGGGATAATCCAACTGATTGCTGGCTTGTACTCAAACACTGAGAGTGCTGTCAAGTGTGTGTGTGTGTGTGAGGGGGGGGGGCATCCGACTTCTTCCCAGCAAATTCTGATGTAAGACCTTTCAACACATTTATGGATTGGGTACTGGACCGGGCTGCGAGTCATAGTCACTGTGGGGTATCAATGGCAATTTCAGGGTTACCAACCTTGATTTTGCTGATGCAGTTTTTTTTTTTTTTATGCAAGGAAGAAAGAACCAAAGGCCAGGGCCCGCATACTGTTCCTTCCAAGAAAAAGTAAAAACAATACAAAAGAGCCAAATTCAAGATCCATTCATTTCGAGATGCCTGGACACACTGCGTTTGAAAGATTGGAGATCATAGGAAGCAGGGAATACAGACAGAGGGAGACAGTTCCAGAGTTGACCAGTTGCATAAATGAAGGACTGGAAGTAACGGTTAACTCTTGCATTAGAGAGTTGGACAGAAAAGGGATGAGAGTTTGTTGCTAGACGGGTACTACGTGCCCGTCGTAGAGGTGGAGGGATGCAAGCAGACAGTTCAGAGGAACAGTGACCATTGAAGTAGCGATAGAAGAGAGATAAAGAAGCAACAGTGCGGTGAAGAGACAAAGGTTGAAGGGAATCAGTAAGAGGAGGAGAGTTAATGAGACAAAAAGCCTTTGACTCCAACCTATTGAGAAGAATTGCATGTGGGGAGCCTCCCCACACATGAGAGTTGTTCTCCATACACGGGCGAATAAAACCCGTGTACAAGGTCAACATCTGTGCAGGGGTAAAGAAAGTTCGGAGTCGGCCCAGCACACCTAATCTCTTGGAAGCAGATTTCACAAGAGATGTAATATGTTCTTTCCAAGACAAATCCCAAGAGAATGAAACCCCTAGCATGTTCAAGGATGATGCAGGACTGAGCTGGACATTATTAAACATTAGTGGGTAATCCTGAGGAAGATTTTGTCGGGTTGATAAGTGTAAGAACTGAGTTTTTGATGCATTAAAAATAACAAGATTATTTTTACCCCAATCAGAGATATGAGCCAAGTCAGACATTAGGTGTGCCATAGCCTCATCCCTTGTTTGCTGAAGTAACTGCTGAGATGGACGTTGCGGAAATCTAATGGAATGGTGAAGGGTGGAATCATCAGCATATGAGTGGATAGGGTTAGATGTACAGCTTAGAAGGTCATTAATGAATAAAAGAAAGAGAGTTGGTGATAGGACAGAGCCCTGAGGAACACCACTGTTGATAGGTCTAGGAGAAGAACGATGGCCGTCTACAACAGCAGCTATAGAACGACCAGAAAGGAAGCTAGAGATGAAGGCACAGATAGAAGGATAGAAACCATAAGAGGGCAGTTTGGAAATTTAAGATTTATGCCAGACTCGATCGAAAGCCTTTGAGATGTCAAGTGCAATGGCAAAGCTTTCGCCAAAGTCCCGAAAGGAGGATGACAAGGAGTCTGAAAGGTAGGTGAGAAGGTCGCCAGTGGAGCGTCCCTGACCGAACCCATACTGACGATCAGAAAGAAGGTTGTGACTGGAAAGGTGCTTTAAAATTTTTCTGTTAAGAACCGATTCGAAAACTTTTGATACACAGGATGTTAAAGCAATTGGGCGATAGTTGGAGGGTTGGGAATGGTCACCCTTCTTTGGGACTGGCTGAATGAGAGCAAACTTCCAGCAAGAAGGAAAGGTACAAGGTATCCTAGTGGAGTCGCTGGAGACACTACTTAATGCCCTTGAGGAATTTTATGAGACTGAAAAGCCATTGGAATTAAAGGTCTCTTGGGCCAAGACCAAGGTCCAGGCATTTGGTGGCATGCTAGATGAAGTTTAGTCTGTCCAAGTATGTGGTGTGGATATAGAAGTCTTGGACAGATTCACTTATCTTGGTGGTGTGGTCCATAACAACGTTAGATCAGACAGTGAGATCTCTTGTCGCATTGGTCTGGCCTGAGGGGTTATGGATTCACTCAGTTTGGGTATTTGGCTCTGTCTTTATTTGTGTAGAGGGACGAAAGTTAGCATCTTCAAGACGCTGGTGCTCTCTGTCGTACTTTATGGCCGTTAGACGTGGAAACTAAACAGTGACTTGAAGCAGCAAATTGACACCTTTGATACTGTCTCCGCAGGATAATGCGATATCGCTAGTACAACTGGGTGCATAACGAGCGACTACTTCGGTAGACTGAATCGAGGCCTGTAACCCACATAATACGTCAAAGCCTACTCCAGCTATATGGGCAGGTGACCTGCTTTCCTGAGGCTGATCCTGCTCACAGGGTGATCTGTGAACGAGTTGACCCAGGGTGGAGGATGCCAAGGGGAAGGTCACATAACTCATGGGTGGAGCAGGGCGATCACCCCTGTCAGGAGATAATGAGGGAGGAGTCACTGCCTGGAGGGTTGCTCGAAGGGACCCGCATGGATGGAGTCAGAGGGTGAGTGAGGCAATGCGCCCCATGGGATTTGCCCCTACTTGATTGATTTGTGAGGTGGGACCTAGACAACAGAGGCGGCATTGACAACACGCTAGTCTGGAAATTTATGCTGTGTATACTTGTATATAGGTAGGATTAAGTGGTTGTGTTGGGGACGACACAGTTTCGAGGGAGGGGAAGTGCTATGCCGGTAGGATTAGGGTGGTGTTTTATATATGGAATATGAGGAACATTCTGGAAATAAGTGTTGTGCCATAGGATTAGGTTAATAGTTGTATATGGAGATGTGAGGAACATTCTAGATATTACGTTACATCACAGGATTAGGTTAATGTTTGTATCTGGAGATGTGAAGAACATTCAGGAGATTTCAACATGTCTGTTTTGCTTACATTCTCTCTTACCGTATGAATTGGTGTTATTGTTGTTATTGTGCATAGTTAATTTATGTTCGCTATTGCATGAGAAAATGTGAGTTATCTACCAGGTTCTAGAATGTTATGGGCTGCACTAGTAAGGAGGCGGGGGGGGGGGGAGCAGGGATTTAAAAAGGACCTGCCCCTCTTTTTGGCAGTGAGCTAAGATTAATGGTTGGAGTGAGCGAGTGTGTGGCAGCCTGTGAGAAAGCTTAGCTCAGTTCAGTTCAGTCAAAGAGCGGTGAGACAGTGAACAGTTGGCGAGTGAGTCAGTGGTAGACAGACATTTACAGAGTGTCAGTGACAATTAGTTCGACAGTGAGAGCTAATCAGTGAAAGATGGAGTAGTCAGTCACAGAGTTAGTGAGTCAGTGAACAGACAGTAGGCGAGTAGTAGTGAGTGAAGAAGTGAGGTGATGTGAGAGAGAAAAGTCAGTGTTTTGCAGTAGTACAGTACCTCAGTTGTGTTTAGAATGAATAAAACCGAGAGGTGTTCAGCTGCCTTTGGTAACTGCTTGGCCTGTCCACACTTCGTTCAGAGAGATGAGGAGCAGAGGGGAGAGGACGATCAGCTACGATGGAGGCCACATCTTCTGCTACTCCCGGTGACCCGTTGAGAGGAGCAAACAGCAGACCACAGTCTCCAGCGGCCCAGATGAAGATCACGGGGACCGTGGTTTGGTTTAACGTTAGGGTGGGGAATGGCTTTATCAAGCTCCAGGATACTGGCGTTGATGTTGTCATGCTCCACCAGGCTGTCGTCAAACAAAACCCATGGGACCTCCAATGCTCCCCTGGGGATGGCAAGATGGTGGAGTTTAATCTCTTTGGGACTCCCAAGGGTCCTGAGGCTCGGGATGTTACTGGGCCGGGGGCGTAGCGAGCATGGTTCTGCTCATGCACAGTGACGTCTCGCTGCCCACAGATGCCAGGCCAGGGGTCCTAGGAGTCCTAGGGAGGTAAGCATCATCGTGGAAATGGCGAGGGCTTTTTGTGGGGTTGATAAGGGGGCTAATATGCATGTTCTCTTCCCCAAGATATTTGAGGAGAATGGGCTGCCACACATTGTCATCCCTGAGTGCTTAGCCCGCGATGTACATTCTGCCCCTCGCTGCTGTGGGCACCGGGCCCGGCAGCTGCAACCTGACTTGTACGATCGGCTCCGGGCAGCCGACCTTGGTGAGGAGATTCCACCCGGTCTGATTGTCAGGGAGGAGGAGGAGGTCCGTCTAGCCGGTCTACGAGCATTTTATGTTATGTTGCCTCCACGATTGGCCTCCAAGCCTGGCTCTTTTGTGTAAGGCGAGTGAGTTCGTGTCATGTTTTGGCTCCTAACCCTATTTGGCCTAATGCCCCTCATAGTGGGCGATGGCCATAAAGCCATAATTAAAAAAAAAAAAACTTCGTTCTCGATGTATTATTGAACTCTACAGCTGTAATAATTTTATTCTATTGCTAGCATTGTTCATCCAGACGGTAAATTGTCGCTGTAGATGATCTATAGAATCATTAAAGTATTTACATTGTAAATCAGGCAGGTCAGTTTCCTCTTTTCTTGTCTTATAAAATCAATAAAAATCAACAATGGCAACTCAGGGGATTATGTGCATGCACAGTCACAGAAAAATTTATCCAGGGAGATTGGAGTAATAGTTCTTCAGTACATAAAGGCAAATTTTGGCTAAGTTCAAAGTCTGCTTTTCACTTAGCTACAGAAAATGTATCTCTGTATCTTACTGTGGCTGTGTACGCAGTGTGAAGTTCCTGAACACTATACTCACTATAAATCCACAGAAAATAACAGAGCTGCTTTCGAGCTGTTTACACGGCTAGGTGGTGAGGGAGTGTAGTGGCACTCGATACAGCCCCCATCAGCAGTGCCACTCAGATGCAGCCCCCCCCCCCACTCTTAGTCCCCATCAGAAGTGTCGTTCAGATGTTGCAGCTTAGATGCAACCCTTACTCAGCCCCATCAACAGTGCTACCCAAATGCAATCCCCCTCAGTCTTTATCAACAGTGCCATTAAAATGCAGCTCCCCTCAGCCGATATCAGCAGTGCCAGTCAAATACAGCTCTTCCAGCCTCCATCAACAGTGCCACTCAAATGCAGCCTCCCCTCAACCCACATCAGAAGTGCCACTAAAATGAAGCCCCCCCCCTTAGTCCCCCTTCACCCCCATCAGCAGTCCCATTCAAATGCAGCCCCCTCAGCCCGCCTTTTGACGGGTCATGGAGCTAAATTTATCGGAGACGATGAAATTGCGCCCATATTTCAGGGGGGAGCGGAAAAATGTGTGGCATTTCGGTTCACGTTAGGTGATGACGACGAGGCGGGGACCAAGAAAGGGGTAGGTGAGTGAGTAATAGTAGAATGAATGAGTACATTAGGTAGAACGGTGAATAAGAACAGTGAAAATAATGAATGAATAGGGGTAGGTTGAATAAGTACAGGGTGAGGCAAAAGTCTCCATACTATCATTGGCTGTTTATTGAGAAATAGCTCAACGTGTGTGTGTGTGGTTTTTTCTAGATAACAAGCCGATCTGATATGATCCACAGCGGATCAGAACTTCAACAGCAGACTTGAACACTTTCTTAATGTTATCAGTTAAATGGAGTTGTAAATGAAATGCTTGTATGTTTGTATGAAGACTTTTGCCTCACCCTGTAACGTGGATAGGGATAGAATGGTGAATAAGAACAGTGAATAAAAGCAGGATGCGTAGAATGTAAGCTAAGGACTGTGTGCCCATAAGAATGGCGAGTAGAAGGGCGATTAAGGACTAGGTGAAAGTGAACAGAGTGCCTAGACTGGTGAGTAAGGACAAGGTGAATATGAGAAGGGTGGTTACTGGGTGAGAGGGTGGCTGAAGAGAGGTGAGTAAATGTGTGAATAAGAAATGTGTGTACATGTAGAAGGGTGGACTGTGGATGAGATGGCAGGTAGGGATACATGCATAAGATTACGGTACGTTTGTGTAGGATGGAAAAGAAAAAAGTGGATGCAGGATGAAAGTGAGAGGGGTGGGTGGAAGGGTGAGTAAAGATCGGAGGAATATCAGTGAGGTCGATAAGAGGAGGATGGAGGCTAGAAGCATGCGAGAAGACAGGTGATAAGCAGGTATATTACACACTGTAGGATTGATAGGGGCAGGATGGAAACTGGAGGAGGATTAGAGCGTGAATGGGTGACGGTGGATTAGATGAGATTGGACGTAGGAGGTGGAAGGGTGGATAGAACAGAAGTAACGTAACAGAAGCGAGGATCGGATGGAATAGGGCTTGAGTATCGATAGATGGACAAAAGGGTGTATAGAGACAGGGTGAGTAGGAATTGGGTGGAGGTTGGAGGTGGATAGAAGGGTGAGCAGGACAGAGCGGATGAATAATGGATAAGAGACTGGACATGATAAGCTGGGATAAGATGGTGAATAAAAAAGTCAAAACGAAACGAGGGTGTACAGAAAAGCAAGGACAGAAACAGCGTCGGAGAAAAGAGTGGATGGGTATAGTAAAGGTAAGAAACGAGTGTATGAGAAAACGAAGCATAAGAATAGCAAGGTTTAAAATATAATGTGAGAGAACTGGGGGGATGAGAATAGCATGGGTAAGAATGAAGCAGGGTGTAGCAGAAAGGAATGGATGGCAATACGTTTGATCGAGCAAGTAATAATATCAAAGTGAAATAATGTGTTAACTAATTTCATTCGAGGAACTGAATTATATTTTATTCATACTGCTTGAAGTGGACCCTGGCAGTGAGCAGATAAGGATTATATCAAACCCTTCTAGGTCAAGAAGCTCCTGTATTCCCCTGGAGACATTAAGAATAAAATGAGAAATATCAGCGAAAGAAGTGTTTAAAGCGGATGCATAAAGAAAAAGGATGGATGATATGCTGGTTGTAATTAGAAATTACAACCAGCAAGGGAAATATAAACTGGATGAATCAGTGTGGTAGAAAACAAAATGGAAATCAGAAAATTAATATTTGGTGGACAACAATTTATTCAGTAATGGCAGAATATTCTATTTCTGTTATTACTATCCGAAAGTTAGTTCCCGCCTAGGGGATGAGGTGAGGTAGCTTCAGAAACATGGTAAGCGCAAGCAAAAAAGGGAGAGAGAACTATCTACAGCATGCCCAGTGAAATGACTTGCAATCGCCGACACACATTCACCCCCAGACACCTGGACATCTATCACAGGCTTAACTGAGTGGACTCCAACAGCTTGAGTCATGAAATGAGTAAGAGGACTTGTTTTCGCAACCACCTATAGATAAAAGTCATGGTGAATAACTTGAGTTATCGGTTCCTTAGTACGTAGTAGGTAATGCAATTACTGTAGAATATACTCTAAAACTACCTATAAATCAAGAGTTACACAGTGCTTTAATTCATCATCATTAACTAGAAAAAAGAGCTTAACCTTTAATGCTTATTTAATTTGCAAGATATAAATCCGTTATGATTAGTTGACGAAAGAGATTACACAAGTATAATAAACCAGTTCATTAAAAAAAAATTACATAAGAATTCTATCTATCTATCTATTGCCAGACGCCATGATCCCGTAAGGGTTGGCCATTTGACTTTGAGTTATTTGTTTTACAGGGAGGGGCACTAACCCTCCACCAACCCACTTGTTGACACGTAGGGAGCACGTATGGTTTGGTTATATGGTTACCACCCAGCGTTGTAAATGGTTTCTTGGCTTACAGGAAACCATTTGGCTTGTCACTCAATGTAAAGCCACCTGTAAAGGAAAGAAAAGCAACAAGAAGTGACAGGAAAGATGAGAGAAATAGGAAGAGAGGAGGGCAGGCCCAGAAAAAAGAATGATACAGGCTAAGGAAAAAGTGGGCAGCACTACATCAAGTGAGTGGATGATGGTCGCCACCACCTACCACTACATAAAAATTGATTACATATATGTGTGTGTATATAGCCTATACAATATTCATTTATTTTTTTTATAAAGTCATGTCTGTCAAGAGCGCTGTCGGAATTACACCCTGTCAGTGCAATGATTTTCGAAGTACGACAGTTCATATCTATTGATATTGTTCATATCTTTCAGATTTGGGTAGAGTTGGCGGATACGAGCGGGCACGATGGGCTTGGACGGTGGTGGGAGGCAGACCTCAGTGGGGGTAAGTATAGCTTTTGAGTAATTATGGCCATTGTAAGGTGGCCGGTAGCTGATGCATTAATCTATATAATAATTGGAATTATCTGTCTTTGTCTGTGTGTTATATTAAGGTCATTGTTTTCAAGGCAGTGCTGAATATTATGCATAGGTATACTTAGATATGGCCCGGAGGAAGGTCATGATAACATATGGAAAAAAAAAATAAAAAAAATAATGAGACATATACTAAAGAAAGTAGCCATGCTCGGGGGTCGGAGAAGAGGACATTGCCCTCGAATACCAATCCTGATCTGTCATGGGAATATCCGCCGTTTGTAAGATAAAGGAAAAGAATTTTGTGTGTGTACACTTAAGGGGATATACAGATTGTAGATGCCACAGGAAAAGGTTCGTGGACAAAGTGCAGCCAAAATTTATATCCGTAAAAATATCTTTTATTCGTATATGCATTAAGTTAAGGAACCCAGCGTTTCTATCCTGCAAAAAGGTTCGTGGACAGAGTGCAGCCAAAATTTATATCCATAAAAATATCTTACATTCGTATATACATTAAGTTAAGCTTGTTCCTTGAAAAGGAAATTTTAAAAAGAACGAAAGTCAGGTTCCAGATTCATAAATTTTCATTCTAAAAATTAGATTAAGGCAGTGGAAAAAATAGACCGGGGAAGACATTTCCGCGGTTGCCCTGAATCATGCATGAAGGACAGTGAACTCATGCTGACTCTTATATTAGGGAGATGAACAGAAAAAGGGCGATAGTGTTTAACAATGTCAGTACTGCATGCTAGCCGTAATGGAGGATGAATGCAAGCACAGCTCAGACACGCGGTGCAAGAACTGTAGTTATAACAAAGAGAGCGCTGCTACATTACAGAGAAGAAAGAGAAAACGAGACCGAAGAGAATCAGTGCGAGGAGGAGAGTTGATGAGATGAAAAGCCTCTGATTCTAACCTGTTTAGAGATACTGTGCAGTACATAGTGAGCTCCACCGTATGTGAGGACTGTACTCTATTCCATGCTTGGTTGTTATGGCATCTATACAAAGTCAGCAAATATGTGGCGATTGAGCATGTTTGGAATAAATACAGTGTACGTAACCTTTGCAAAACTGTTTATTTCAGACAAATGTGACCTCTTTAATACAGGTGGCGAGAAAAGGAAATACCAAGAATATTTAGAGAAGGTGAAGGACGGAGTTGCTTGTTAAAAGTTAGGCGATTGTAATTTGAAGGACTGTGCAGAGCTGAGAGATGGAAATTTCATATATTTTCTTTTACCTATTCTTGAATTTGCGTTCATATGTTTAGGGGCCGTAAAAGGTAGCAAGGTTCCTTATGTTCCAAGCAGAGATAAGTGACAGATTGGAAGAGAGATGCCTCAAAGCCCCCTCACGTGACAATTCCAGTGACTATTGTGGACGCCTTTAGAAGCGGGTTAAAAAGCGAAGGATGAGGTCATCAGTGTGTGACTGGAAAGGGTTATAAGGTCATTAATGAGTAGGAGGAGGACAGTAAGAGAAATTACATAACCCTGAGGAACAGTAGTACTGGCAGTTTTAGAAGAAAAGTGGCCATCTACGACTGAAGCTATAGAGAGAATGATTGGAAAGGAAACAAACTGGAAGAACAGAAAGGTTGATAGAAGACGTAAGAGGACAACCTGAAATGTAAGCATTTACAGTATTGTAGACTCTGTAAAAAGCCTTGGAGATGTCTGGTACGACAGCCAAAGCTTCACTGAAATTCTGAAGAGATAATGACTTAAGAGAGGAATATAAATTTGCCCGTGGAGTTATGGAATCCATGCCTGCGTTTAGAAAGGCTATGAGAGGAAAAGTGACTCAAAACCTTCTTTAGAAATTTGAGATATTAAAGCAGTTGGAGGACAGAGAGTTGAGAACTACCACTCTTCTTTGGAACGAACTTCTGTAAATGAAAGCAATCTTCCAACAAGAGGGAAAAGTACAAGTTGACGAAGGTAAAAAGTCTTCAGAGGCAGGATATCAGCACAGTTCTTTGAGGCAATATAAGGGAACCCATCAGGACCATTCGCCTCATTAGCACTGAGGTAAGAAAGAGCATTTCATGTTTTGAAGAAATATAAATAACAGGCGTAACAGGCGTGAAAAAGTCAGAGGAGGGAGGTGAAGGAAGGATGGCATCGAAATCGTTCAAAGAAGAATTGGAGGGGAAAGCTCAATGAAGATTTCTGTTCTTTCAGTGGATGAAACAGTTATAGAGCCGTCAGAGATGAAACATGGAATCATGAGGGAAGGAGTAAAGCAATCAGAAAAGATTCTGTCAAAGAAGGGGAAGAATATGATTTGCAGAGTGAAGTACAGGTCTGAATTAAGTCACAGGCACCATCCTTGTACATATAAAAGAGAATGTCTGTCTGTCAGTCTTTGTCTGGGAATCGAGGGGGATGCATATAGGACCCTAAACAGGTCCAACATGTGTAACTTTTTGCAGCAAATTTAGTTGTGTACATTACAGTTGCCAAGATTTTGCAAACGTTGTTAAAATTGCAAAAAAGTGGATTTTCTTTGTTTATCTGTATGGGTCCATGTTGGAACTACACGTTCTTCGATCTCTATCGACGCTTTTCGGAGCGTCGGAGAAGAGCAGGTCAGGCTAGTAGCGCAGACGAGGTGAGCACAAACTCACATCAAATCTGAGGGTTAGATTCAGAGAATTAATTCAGATTAACTGATGAAACATATAATTCCTATCCATCTGTAAAAGAAAATGTATGTCTGTCTCTCATTCTGTGCTCTATGGAAATCGAGGGGGATGAATATACAACTTTCTAAACATTTCTAACAGGGGTAACTTTTTATGACGAAGTGAATATTATACATTACAGTTGTTAAAGTGGCGCCCCTGATGGCCAGGAATAGAACTAATCAGCAATAATCAAGTCTACAGAGTGGAAACATGTGATAGCCAATTACCGTAGAAATGTTTACCTCTACAACCATATCAACATTAACTGCTGTGGGTCGGATGAGTGGACGGATTGGGTGGGTGGGCAGCGTTGATTGGATGGGTGAGTGTGGAGAGGCAGGATGAGTGGTTTGGGTGGGTGTGGTGGGGCGGGGTGGGTGAGGTACGTGGCAGGGTTGAGTGGGTGTGGTGGGGCATCGTGGGTGGGCGAATGGGTAGGCAGGATGGGTGGGTGAGTGTGAGAGAGTGGGTGGGATGGATGGGTAGGAAGGTGGGTGGGTGGATGGGTAGGGTAGGTGGATGGGTGGGTTGGTTAGCACAGTGGGTGAGAAGGGTTGGTGGGTGGATGGGTAGTGGGAACAAAGGTCCATGGTCAGACAGATCCATGGGAAACTAGAGGGGCACACAGTGGAGCGCCTCTCTCCGACAAGGGCAACGTAATTTCCAAACCACTCTTCATAATTGGTTAGGTTTTCTCATCACTGATTATGGTTTTTCAAAAAGAGTTTTCCGCATCCAGAATCTGTAATACGATCCATTTCGGTCCCAGAAGTTAATCAGTTGTTCCCTGGGACATGGGCTATCTACCCACCAGTTTTGGTCCAAATCTCTCTTTTAGTTTTCAAGTAATCCTGCTAACAGACGAACAGAGTAACAAACAAACAAACAAGGGTGAAAACATACTCTCCTTGTCGGAGAGAATACATCTCTGGGGAAATGGGAAGGAGGAGGAACATAGGTTTAGTGGGTAAAATGGGACCCCAGAGGTCTTTTCCCACAGGGAGAGTGGCCATCCATGGTACGCACCAGACAGTGCTGGTAAGTACGATCATAGGACTTTACTCTGGCAACGCACGCCGAGTACTCCTCCTAGTACGGACTGTGTGTGGATGTTGCTGTTGTTCTTGTTGTTGTTGCTTAACTCCAATCTATTTGGCTGAACAGTACGGTCGACCATAGATCAGCAACTACTTCTAAGGAGTCGACACACGGTGCAGTACAGTACAATACATACACAGTGAGGGAACCAGGGCCATCCTTGTGGAAGGCAGCACCCCACCAGATCTGGACTAGTGCCATCACTGGGGTGCTGAGAAATATGAAGGAGTTTGTCAACCAGGTGGACGATGCAACTTAGCTCCACCCAGGGTAGGTTACTCACCATTACCGTGTGTAGGTTCCTTCGTGAAAGCACTCGGAGTTTTCATAGATGTGCGAGGGGAAGTCAGGAAGTAGGGTTCCCTGTTGTTTATTTTTCGTGAAAGTGACGCTCACACCTCGCTGTGACTCTGGTGACAGTTCGCATGGTATCCCAGTATTAAGTGGCTGGGGTGTCGATCTGAATAGTCGGATTCGATTCCCGGTCAGGAGCGTAAAAAACATTTGTACACACGCGTGAACTGTGTGTCTCCCATATATAAAGACGCTCGTGTTGCGGCTGGGATAGATTAAAACTGTTCTGTCACCTGCTGAGTTACGTGGGGCTGAGCAGTAATCCTGATGTGCTGTGACTGTAATATATCCTCCCACAATGGATTTACCTGGTTTTTAAAAAAATTCAGGTGATTTAGCTTTTGCAGTGCCGTGGTGTAGTGGTATCAGTGCCTGACTTGTTTCCGGTCAGGAGCGTAAAAAAAAACATTTGTACACACGCGCGTAATGTGTTCACACGCTCGTGTTGTGGCTAGGATAAATTAAAACTGCTCTGTCACTTGCCGAGTTACGTGGGGCTGAGCAATAATCCTGATGTGCTGTGATTGTAATATATCCTCCCACAATGGATTTACCCGGTTCGTCACAAATTTCAAGTGGCTTATTTTTTATCACGCCGTGGTTTAGTGGTATCACTTTTTTATCAAGAAGTCTCGGGTTCGATTCCTGGTCAGAGCATTAAAAACATTTGTACACACTCGTGTAAGGTGTGTCTCTACAATTCTTAATATTTACTCCCATTAGTGACAGATTACCCTGTTTTTGAGAATGGGCCCCCTCAGACTGTATTGGTTAAAACTCTCCCACATTACATACAGTGTTTGATTATGATGCATTCTTTATTTTTTTTGCAACCAATTATCATTCTAGAATGGATGATTATTGGTTTAATTTATTTCAACAGAGACAGATTCTGCATTTCTTACCACTTTATTATTTGTTTTATTCCATCATTTATCCTCTTCAGCCCACCTATCTTATAATTTTTTTTCCTTTCTATCTCCAAACGATTTCATGTAGCCTAGGGTAGAATATTTGTAATGTAGGCTAGATATGACCCTAATTCACTACGTAAGTATGGTACTCGTAAAATGAATATGAATAATACCCACCTGATGTCACTAGGATTAAACCAAAAAAGACGTTATGGAATTGAATCGGTTAATGACTTCATGAAAAGAACTTCATATAACATGCTGAACTTTGTGAGCGCAGTAAATTTATTTGTTATTGTCAATGGAAAATCATTAAAATCTGATCGTGCATGCTCTCTTAATAGTGGCACAGCAGGATGGGATGTTAATGAACAGGGAAACGACCGAGGGTCCTAGATGAGAGTAGAGAGAGGCTGAGGAGCAGGATAAGGAGCGGGCTGAGGGGCAGGGAGGGAGGCTGTGGGACGGGAAGGTTGAGTGCAGGGTGGAAGGCAGGGGAAGGGCGAAGGTGCAGTAGGATGATGAATTATATGGAGAGAAATAGGTGAAAGTTTGTGAAGTGAAAATCAACCCCAACAGGGCTGTCGAACCAGCAGTTGAAGTGCCCTTGGGGTACACCGAGACTCACCTGGGATGCACGAATGGTCTCCGCGAGGCACTTTTTTTTTTTTCTTTTTTACATTTCGTCATGCATATTTAGCATGCAGGGTTATTTAATTAAATATTCACATTTTCTGTGTATGGGAATAACGTGTCAGTTATACGTGCTTTTTATTAGTTTTTTTTTTTTATTAAATAACAAAACCGTCATATTAAGTCAGTGTGGATATCAGCTGTACTAAAAAAGAAAAAAGTCACTTTACAGATACTCGTACTGCAGAAACATGAAGGACCCAAAAGCTAGTGACTAAAAGCTTTTGCTGAATGTCGTGAACGGGGTGATTGACGTTGATTTGGGGGTGCATTGATTAAAAAGCGTTATGTTTGTATGTATGCATATACATGTTTAATACAAATTGATCAACTGATTTTAAAAATTCATCTTGGATTCTTATATTACGCACACTGTTGCTTTCCTTGTCCATCTGTTGTCGTTTCGTCTATAATTATGGCCTGCCCACTGACATTTCTTCGTTTTAACAGATTTTTTTAAACGTCTATTTCAGCCCGTCTCCAAATCCAAGTTGGTTCTTTCCTGTCTCTTAAAGTGATTCCTAGCGTCGGTTTATCTGTACCTCACAAGGCACTTCTCACCATTCTTTCCAGGGGTCCAGTCATTGTCCATGTCTCAGCTGTAAGTCATTACGGGGAGAACGCAATGATTACGAGCCTTGTGCTTTAAACACAATTGTAAAGTACCCTTTGATATGCTACTTTGTATACCAAACACGCTGCAACCCAGCTTTGCACTTTTACGTGGAGTATTCAGAATTGAATGATGGGTTAGTCTATTCAAGTTGACTTATGTAAATCATTTTATCAACTACTAAAACTTCATCTTGGATTCTTATTTCCTAGAGCTGAACATGGCTTTTAAAAATGATTTTTGTTTTTTTCTTATATATCTTCAGTCCTACGCAAAGGCTTTTTCTGTCTAGGTTTTCTGTCAGCTGTTGCAGCTGTCTGTTCATCTGCGAATCTGAAGTTACCCAGATATTAATCTCCTATATCTAAATATTTTTTTCCAAACATGTTGTAAACAATTTTTTGTGCAATAGTAGCCTATAGCCCTGTCTTACGCCGTTTTAGGGGGGATGGGTGAGGGTGTTTTTCCAGTATCTGTATAGAGCTTAACTGTCGCTGTTCTTTCTTTGTATATGCTGTTCAATATTCTACAGTAGATCTCTTCTACACCCTGTCTACTATTTGCATTCAGTACCGGTGTTGTCTCTACTGAGTCGAAGGCTTTTTCGCAACCAATAAATGCCTCACACGAAGGTTTCCTCTACTTATTTGTCTCCTCACTTATCTCTATCTATCTATCTATTGCCAGACACCATAGTCCCGTAAGGGGTGGCCATTTGACTTTGAGTTACTTATTTTACGGGGAGGGGCACTAACCCTCCACCAACCCACTTGTTGACACGTAGGGAGCACGTATGGTTTGGTTATATGGTTACCACCCAGCGTTGTAAATGGTTTCTTGGCTTACAGGAAACCATTTGGCTTGTCACTCAATGTAATGCCACCTGTAAAGGAAAGAAAAGCAGTAAGAAGTGACAGGAAATATAGGAGAAATAGGAAGAAAGGAGGGCAGGCACAGAAAAAGAATGATAAAGGCTAAGGAAGAAGTAGGCAGCACTACATCAAGTGAGTGGATGATGGTCGCCACCACCTACCACTCCTTACAGTGAGATCATATAGCCCCGCTAGGTAACAGGAGGGCGCTACCCCTCCCGGCACGGCAGTCCCGGGCGCGGCTCGAACTCGCGAGCCCCGGTCCCGAGCTTGATGCTCTACCTCTGAGCCACCGTGCCCCTATTTTTTTTTTTAACGAAATTCAAATCCTTAAACTCTTCCCTGCCCCAGCAAGGATTTGAACCTGTGTCGGTTAGGACTGCAAGTCACTTATCTCATTCATTGTATATTTGTTATTAGTCGATGATTGAGAATCCACTTCGAAAGCCTGCTTGTTCCCTAGTCTCGCTAAAGTCTAACACTTCTGAAATTCTATGGGGGATGATTTTTGTGAACGATTTGTACACAACTGACAACAGGTTAATTCGTCGGTAGTGTTTAAGATCGTTCAAGTCTCCTTTCTTATGTATGAAAATTATTGTTGCATTTTTCCAGGCAGTTGGGATTTTTCCTTCTCTGAGATAATTCGTAAAAGGATTTGATAATTTTAATCAGGGCGGTCTTTCCTGCATCCTTGTTTCAAATCTACTGTGATACCGCCTTCCCCTGATGTTCTACCTGTTTAATACTTTTCAAAGTTGTTTTTGTCTCGTATAGTTATATCTGGAATTTCTGTAGATACCGGGTTTCCTTCACCGCGTGGTCTGTCGTCTGAGTTGAAGACATGACCATAGAAGTCTTCTAACACTTTGAAATGTTTTACCCTACTGTGTTACTTCACATTTGTCTTCTTAAAAGCATATCCCTGACTTGTCTCAGTCCCCAGTCTCCTGTTTGCTCTCTCTACACTAGTCTCTGAAAATAAGGTTTCGTTTATTTTCTGCATGTTGAAATTCCGAACTTTTTCTTGTTTTTTATTAGTTATTGTCTTAGCTAATTCTG
This sequence comes from Birgus latro, assembly GCA_018397915.1. Lineage (NCBI taxonomy): Eukaryota > Metazoa > Arthropoda > Malacostraca > Decapoda > Coenobitidae > Birgus > Birgus latro. The sequence continues at coordinate 36,284 of JAGKTI010007534.1, forward strand.
TTGCTTCATTTTTGTCTCTAAAATATTATCCTTCATGGTTTAACATTTCTACATGAATAGATTAGTTTCGACTGAGTTTCTTGTTCTTTTGCTTTACTCTTCTGCTTCTAATTTCAAGTGCTACTTTCCCCAGTATCGTCATGAAGTTTTTGTTTATCTGGTCAACGTGGGGGTTTTCTTCATAGTTAACGACTGAATACCAGTTATGGATGTTGATACTAAATCCCTATTACGCAAGTTATGTTAGGAAGCATCATTAGTACGAGGTAATCGTTC
>JAGKTI010007535.1:0-36546 GCA_018397915.1 Birgus latro
AAAAAAAATGGGTTTCATTTTGGACTGACCCTCAACCCTTCCACCAAGTTTGCCTGAAATCCGATGAAAACTGCTTATTTAATGGCCGGAACGATTCTCACGGGAGGAAATCCTGTGAGAATCGTCCCGGGAATGAGACAGAAGGTTTTATCCGATTTAAGCCAGACCTGGTGGATGGGTTGAGAGAAAGGCCATGACTAAACCTTCCTGTTTTGGGGGGGATAAGAGGTTAAAGGTCAAGGTGACGGTGTCAGTTCAAGCTTTGGCATAGAAACATCAAGTTATTATTCTTTTTTATTCGACATATATTTTACATGAGGGAAAGTTTGAGGTAAGACGTTAATAGAGAGGTTTCGAGATTAAGTCTTAAGGAGAAAACTCAGTCGAAGGTCAGGGTCAGAGGGCAAGGCCAAAGTTGGATCTTCGTGGTCGGTGTTTACGAAATAACTATGAATTTTTATACCATTTTAGCCAAACTTGGTGGATGGGTTGAGGGTTAGGCAGGAAATAAATCTACTGTTTTTGAGGGCAACAGGTCAACGGTCAAGGTAATAGGGCAAGGCCAATTTAAACTATTTCATTATTTGAATTAGGGCAAATTTTTTGGAAGGGTTTAGGATATGGTAGGAGTAAAAGGATAAGATTTAGAGAATATTCAGTCAAAGATCAGGTTTACAGGGCAAGATTAATTCACATGGTTTTAATCTGCTTTGAGGGACATGTTAAGGGTCAGGGAATACCATAGTGTTCCATTTTTTAGAGCAATCACTCAAATATATAGATCAAAGGGCATCAGAAAGGACAGAGTCGATTATGAGATCAAATACCATAAAACTAAACTCACAGGGAAAGGTCAGATGTTTTGGTCGCTGGATAAAGTCAGCTCATTTTTTTTTTTTTTTTAATCTGACCATCATCATCATCATCATCATCATCATCATCATCATCATTACCGTACCTCCTTTCCCATCCTAAGACGGACATTAGAAATAGCGTTATTTTTACCGATGCTAATCTGACCCGTGTTGTTTTCCTGAAAATCGTTACACGAGCACTTTCTCTATTTTATTATATTCTGCTTCTCGATAATTGATATAGATTAGTTCCATGCATACTCGTATATTTATCTACACACACACTCATGCACACAAAATGGAAGCTATCTAAATATGTTTGCTGATGATGCAAAAATACAAAGGAAAATTACTAACACAAATTCTTGCAGAGAGCTACAAGAAGAATAAAAAAATGCCTCATGAATGGAGCAATAAATGACAACTAGAATTTAATGTGGACGAGTGTCATGTAATTAAGTTTGTTAAATGTGAGAAAAGACCAGATTAGGATTATAAGTTAGGATGATCAGCCCTACACATATCAGAAAGAGAGAAGGACCTTGGAGTGATTATCAGTAACAGACTATCTCCGGCTGACCACATCAGTGAGAAGGTACGTAGAGAACATGTGTACATTGCTTGCTAATATGAGAATAGCATTCACATATATAAATGAAGACATGCTGAGAAGGATAATAACATCATTGATCAGACCAACCCTGGAGTATGCATCAGTAGTCTGGGATCCTCATCTCAAAAAACAAATAGATTAGATTGAAAAAATACAAAGGGCAGCTGCAAGATGGGTACCAAGTTTAAGGGATCTAATCTACGAAGACTAGAAAAATTGAATCTACCAACACTACAGGAGAGAAGAAAAATAGGAGACATGATTATGTTATATAAATGCATCTCAGGGAGAGAAGTTAGACATAAATGAATTTATAACCTATGGAGATGCATCAGCAAGAGGGCACTGCAAAAACCTACATAAAAAGAGAGGCGAAGGAAGTTCGGTTTCCCAAATAGGCCATTGATCAGTGGAATGCACTACCGGATGAAATAGTGTGTGCCAAAACTATTCATAAATTTAAGGATATGTATGAAAAAAAAAAATGGTTCAATACACGGGACCGTACGAACTTGACTCATTCCTGTAAAGATACAGTTAGGTAAGAACTCTTAGGTAGGAACAAACAAACATCCTGTGGAAAGAATAAAAGAATTAGTAATATCCTATGATGTCATCGGGCTATGAGAAATGGCCGGAAAATAACGAAAATCTCCGCCATGTGAAGGTGAATGTTGAATGCCCCGCCGTATGTTGAGTTGCCAAAAACAGATTTGCAGAGGTATCCATATTACTGGGAAGTATAGTAAAAAATATGCAACTATTTTGGATTTTTCAAAAAGTAATTTTACTTTCATTTTCCTCATATTATATGCCAGTTTTTACAAATTTCTTTGATCGTGTAGCTCCTATTGTTATTGTTTACATTTTTAGTTTCATCTGGTACAGTATGCTCACTTTGCCACCAATGGCAGTTTTTATTTTTTAGGGATTTTTGTAAGCTTTTAGGGAAATTTATTGAGATTTTGTATTATAACCTAGTGGTTATTAGGGCAGTTTTTCTATTTAGCGACACTGTAGTAGTTTTTGAGGACCAGCTTAGCGATTTTTGTAACGTTGGACTTGGCAATTTAGGACCAATCTCTCAAACAGTGGCGTATCCGGATGTCAGGACTCAGGGCCGGGCTAAGTAGGCTAAGATAACAAGATGAACATTATTTCAGCGCAGCACGTTGAGAGCCACGAATTTCACCATTGGTAAGAATATCACATGCATAGAATTGGATGACTTAGAAGTTAGTAGCTTTTGAGATGGTTGTATAGTCATTTAGATCTGAGTATTTCTTGTATAAAGTAACGTAGCTACTATAAAAGTTGGTTGCCCTTTACGTTCATACAGGAAATGCTTTTAACTTGACTTAATAAAATTTTTACAGTACTTTCATTTTTTCTTTTGTAGCACATTTTTTAAACATAGCCTTGCTGTATGTGAAGAATGTTAACGGGATGCTGTACCGTGCTTGACCTAATTTTCAATTCTCAAAAAAAAGTTTAATTTTCCTTTGTTTTTTTATAACCTTTCAAGGTAGACATTAGGTTTAGTTGCACTGCCTTATTTATGGCCATTGTACAAGTCACACTGCCTTATTTATGACCATTGCACAAGTCACACCTAACATGACCATCCCACAATGTAATTGTGAAAGCTGCATTTTTTCCTTTGTCAGGGTTAGGGCCAGAGGATGCCAAGGTTGAGACCAAATCATGTGGTTTTCACAGATAAGTTCTTAGGTAAACCTGAAAAATAGAACTACTGTATATATTTTATTTATGATTAAATCTGACTAAACTTTGGGTTATGTTGTGATTGCTGCCTCCCACCACCAAGAGAGTAACGAGACACCTGGCTGTGGCCAATGATTAAGCACCTGTTGTATACAGGACCTGATCCCACCTCTCTGTTGCTAATTAGGAGCCTACACAAGGTGGCACAATGCACCTGGGTGGAATCAAACAGTTGCAATGTTCACTTGGGAACCAAACCTCCTCATATTTCCCTGCTCCTCTCTATGGGAAGGACTTTGATGAGACTGTCTATCACAAGTAGGCGTTGGATCCCTGCACGGTGAATGTGCTGTGCCGTATCTGTAGGACCCCCACAGAAGCAGTTATTTACCTATGGTCAACAGGTTAGCATGGTCAGACAGACAGGGGTTAACCAGCAGCAGTAACAATTTAAGCATCTGATACATAAATACCTCTCTTAATGATGAAACTTCTAATATAGTCAGGCTCTCTTCCTCCACACTCTTCACATGATCAGATCAGATCATTGTACTTCTCAGTTGCAGTGAATAATATCAGTCATCCTCTTACTTGAACTGTTATGATCTTTACACGTAGTATTTTTTAAAAGTTTGTAATTTAAATACAGTATATTAATATAAGTTCTTTTCTTCCTCTCAGGATCCCACCTCACCCCTTCATAGGTGGGGAAAGAGGTTGCGATGATGATGTAATGACAGTGATGATGGAGAAATGATAGCTCTAGCAATAATAATATTAATAATAATTCTGAAATAATAATAATAATAATAATAATAATAATAATAATAATAATAATAACAACAACATTAATGCATGCCATACTGAATTTCTCCACTAAACAGTACTTTATTTCTCCTTTCAGCCTGTGATCATCTAGTCATTGTAATCATCAGTGTCTGACACACAGACACACACAAAGCTACTGGCAGCGTACACACCGGCATCATGAAGTTCGCCGAGCACCTTGCCGCTCACATCACCCCTGAGTGGAGAAAGCAGTATATCAGTTATGAGGAGATGAAGGTTGGATATTAATTCAGAGTAGCTAGTAGTAGCAGTAGCAGCAGTAGTAATAATACAGTAACTCCTCACTTAATACTGTAATGTGTTCTTAAAAATTACCATCTTAAATGAAAATTGCTTGAAATGAGTGTTATGATTCAGCTTGAATCATTACTGTTTGTACAAAAATATTAAAAGGACATAGAAAGTGGTGTAAATAAATGTCATTATATGTTTGATGATGTTTTGGGTGGCTGTATCTTTATGTACTAAATGTTAAAGTTCATGTTTAAAGTATTATGTCATCTGTATGCATTGAGATAAAGTTTTGTTGACTATGCATCCTAACTGCTGAATAATGAAGAATATCTTGTTATGTGAAAATTGTTCTTGCTTTGATGAATAGCTCTATAGTGAAAAATGTGTTATATGAGAGCTTCTTCAATGAGGAATTACTTTAACTTTATTTTTCACCCCCCAGGCTATGTTGTATGCAGCAGTGGAACAAGCCCCGTCATCAGAGGTAACAGAAGCTGAAGTCATCACCAGATACTATGCACGCTTTGACGAACAGTTCTTCCGAGTCTGTGACAAGGAGCTGGCCAAGATCAACACATTCTTCTCAGGTTGGTTGCTTAGTCTTTTGTGTGTGTGTGTGTATGTGTGTGTGTGTGTGTGTGTGTGTGTGCGCACAAGACCTTAGGCTCTATTGGATGTGGATTTGGTGAATTGCAGGCTGAAGTTTTCCTTTTTGTACATTCCACCATCCACATTTCCAAGGATAGAGAGGGAGTTGAGGTATGTGTACTGTATAAAACTAGTCACCCAATTACGTGAATGTTTCCCTTTCCAGCTATCCTTATAGATTTGTAGAGGTAACAAGTCAAGTCACTATCAGATATTTAGCACACTTTTATGACTAGATCTTCCATGTCTGGGAAAGAAACTAACCCATACCAATATATTTTTCACATGTTGGTTGTTTATGGCCATATTAGTAAAATCTGTGAGTGCAGAGGTGTGGAAAAGCTTCAGTTTTTTTTACAGTTGTTGCTGAATTTTATGGTGATGATAAAACATGTCTTGATTTTTTTTTTCCTGACTGTACTTTGTTTTGTTGGATGCAAGCTGATCACTTCAAACATCTACAGGTATTCCACAGATCTGTTGATAGACCATGTCTGATCTTTCTGTACTGTTGCTGAATACACTCTGTAATTTAAGATGAAGGCTGGTTCATAAGTGGCCGTTAAAAACTGCACTCTGCACTCTTGACTTTAATAATATAAGTGTTGGGTTCATGTTCATATTATAAAACCTGAGCGAGCGAGGATTTAAGCAAAGACATAGTTTTTATGGTTAGGCTGTTTATGGAACACCAGTAAGTATTAAATGTGATCAACTTGCATCTCACATTACAAAGTATATCCTAGTCAGCAGCACTATCAAAAGATCAGACATTTTTAAATTTCATCATCATCCATACCTCTTTTCCTACCATAAGATGAGGTGAGGTAGGGACCAGAGAGTCAGAGAAAAAAAAAATTCAGAAGAAATTAGCCAAACTCTGCCCTCTTTAACTTAGTCTCTTCTATCAGGTTTTTATGGGGGTGACCATTTTAACCCATATGGTCATCAGTAACTGTAGTTTCATAATACTGTAGTTGAGAACTGGATCATTATTGATTCTTCATTTTTAACTAAATATTATCCCTAGAATAACTTCCGGAAGTTTCTGAAGTCATACAGGACATTCAATATTTGTATCCCTTTATCAGCTCCCCCTGTCTGTGTAGTGCTCGGTATCTATCTATTTATTATACACATAACTTCAGCATGGGAGAGTTTAAAATACAGTTCCTTTTGCCCTTTACAGAGAAGATGGCCGAAGCAACGAGGAAGTACACAACGCTAAAGTCAGACCTCCAGGCCTCCAAAGAACAACATGGTGATGGTCTGAGGAACCGCAAGGGCTTCACATTCCTGCCAAAGCTCAATGTACCAGCACGCAAGATGCAGGACCTCAAGCTGGCCTTCTCCGAGTTCTATCTCAGCCTCATCCTTCTTCAAAATTACCAGAGTCTTAATTTCACAGGCTTTAGGAAGATATTGAAGAAGCATGATAAGGTGAGAGTTTTTATTTTTTTTTAGTGCTCCTCTCCCCTCCTCTCCTCTCCTCCTCCAGAACTACCAATACTGGTTTTAGGAAGTTCTTGAAGAAGCATGATAAGGTGAGAGATACTTGAACCACTGTAGCTCATTTTGTGCCTCCTTCTCAATCTCTTACTTCTTCTTCTTCTCCTCTTTCTTTTTCCCACCACCCTCACTCATATATTTATTGCCCTTGGAATTCAAGGGCATCTAATGTATTGGAACATTTTATAAGCCATGAAATGCAGTATCATTTTATGTATGAAATGAAAGAGGAGGGATTAAAAACATGCATAAGTTCTTAAAAAAAAAAATGACCAGAACAAAACACAAATTCAGAATCTGTTTGAATCTGTTAGTCTATCTGTTTATCTCTCCATCTTATTGCCAGAAGCCTAATCTCATAAGGAATGGCCACAAACAAATCACCTTCATGTCACCATGTCCTCACCCACATGACTGCCCTCTCTCCAACTCACACCACCCTCATACTCGTATATCCCTCTCCACTCCATTTCTCCACCTGAGTGTGTGGTATACAGTATAAGGCAAAGGATACAGAAGGAGAGAGGTAGGAAAGGATTAATCATATTGGAGAGTCTCTTGAGTGTGTGGATAAGTCCTGTTATTTGGGGGACATGATATGTGCCGGAGTTGGGGCTGGAGTTAGTTCTATAGCAAGCTTAAGAAGTGGCTGGAAGAAGTTTAGGGAGTTGTTGTCCCTGCTGACATTGAGAGGACTCATCCTTTGTGCTAAAAGGTCCTTGTATGCAGCATTAGTTAGGAGTATAATGCTGTACAGTAGTGAGAGTTGGTCAGTAAAAGAGGCAGACATTCATAGGCTAAAATGTACAAGGATGAGAATAATTAGATGAAAGTGTAGTGTGTCCTTGAATGACAGGCCTGGGGTGGTTAGGATTGCAAATTAAGAGTTGAGAGGAAGGATGGTAGGCCTACTTGAATGTATTAGTGTTGTGATGAAAAGAGGCAGGTTGAGATGGTTTGGGCTAGTGCAGAGGATGGAGGATGGAGTGGAACATTAGAGTTGCTATAGGCAGCCTGAAAAAGACTTTGGATGAGGTCATTCACTGTGACCTCAGGGATAAGGGGTACTGAATAGATAGGCTGCTAGAGATCGAGCATTGTGGGTAGCCCAAATTAGGTGACCAAGGCTAATGCATGCTAGCATGTTTGAGCCTTGATAAATGAAGTGAAGTGGAAATAATTTCTCCATCTCATCCTCACTCTCCCCCTCCTCCTTCTGCCTTCCACCTCACCCACTTAGTCTGTCTCTCACTCTCCATCCTCACCACATAACCAAACCATCACAGAGTCTTTCCCCTCATGTTTTTCAGAACATCCACATCAGCACCACAGCACTCCTTCATTTTTATCTAATGTTAAATATAATCTGACCTAACCTAACCTCACCTCTCTGTCACAGTTGATGTCCACCACCAACGGGGCAAAATGGCGAGAAGACAATGTAGACTGTTCCACATTTAATACCAACAAGGACATCGACAAACTTATTCAGGAGGTGAGTGATTTTGACATTACCTTTGCTCCTGCCCTCTCTCCTGGATTTAATACAAGCATATTCAGAGGAATGACTTTATTAGCTACCCATCTGTCTGTCTGTCTATATCTACTACTACTACTTTTTCCATAACAGGTCGAAGGCACTTTTACCTCCGAGCTAGAGCAGGGTGACCGACAGAGGGCCATGAAGCGCCTACGAGTGCCTCCCCTTGGTGAAGCTCAGAGCCCCTGGACCACCTTCAAAGTTGGACTATTCTCTGGAGCATTTATTGTACTTCTTGTCTCAGTTATTCTGTCTGGTGAGTGTTAGAATACAGTAGTAGTAATATATGGTATAAGTAGTAGTGGTGGTGGTGGTGGTGTTGGTAGTGCAAGTAGTAGAAGTAGTAATACTAATGGTAGTAGTACTTGTGGTAGTAGTGGTGGTGTTGGTGGTGGTGGTGGTAGTGTTAGGAGTAGAAGTAGTAGTACTAGTGGTAATAGTAGTTGTGGTAGTAGTGGTGGTGGTGGTGGTGCTAGTGTTAACAGTAGTAGTACTAGTGGTAGTAGTGGTGGTGGTGGTGTTGGTTGTGGTAGTGCTGTATTAGTGGTGGTAGTAGTTGTAGTAGTATGTATGTATGAATGTGTGTGTGTTTTCAGCAACTGTTGCAAAATAATTAGCTGGTTTTGGCACTTGGTTTAGTTTCAAGTCCACAGAAAACATCAGTTGTACTGTGGCTGACTTCAGTATAGTACATATGGGGATTTCTTATGGGGAAATAAGGCATCATATATATTTATATTCAATATGTGTAATGTATTTAATATATATATATATAATAGACAGTCTTACACAGCCTCCCTACTCCATTCCAGTTATCTCCAAGAGGGTAAGCACAGAATTGATAATGTTCCCCAACTCTTCCATTCACTCCTGCTCGTCACCTTCCTCTTTTTCATTTTCACCTTTTAATTCTAGCAGAGAAGGTGCTGGAAAGGGTTGCCCTCTTATGATGCCACTGATATAACCAGGTGCTTATGCAGTCCAGTTAATAAATATTTCTCAACTTCCTTCTTATTCCTGGAAAGGAGGATGGTGGACTGCAGGATAAGGACAGTTTAAACCTGCAGTCCACTGGGTTCACATTCAAATGAACCTGAGGCCATAACAACAACAATGTTAATACAATTTTTCCCTCTCAGGTACCTTCCATGGAGTTAAACACAAAATGGACAGCAGAAGGGGAACTTAAATCTGCAGTCCAATGGGTTCACATTCAGATGAACCTGGAGCCATAACAACAGCAACAACAACAACACATCTTTTTCTTCTTATAGGTATTTTCCACGGGGGTCAACACAGAATTGACGTAGTTCTTCGACTCTTCCGTGCACCGCTGCTCATCATCCTCTTCCTCTTCCTCATCGGCATCAACATCTACGGATGGCGGTCGTCAGGTGTCAACCACGTCCTGATATTCGAGATTGACCCCAGGAACCACCTCACTGAGCAACACCTCATTGAAATTGCTGCCATTTTTGGTTAGTAATTAGTGGTTAATGTCTGTTGTTGGTAAGTGAGTTGGAGGGAGGGCAGCCTTATGTTTATTAGGTGTTAGTTGTGTTGTGATATTTGAGATCGACTCAGGAAGCCTTCTTACTGAACAATGCTTCATTGAAATTGCCTTGATTTTTGGTGAGTTTCATCACTTCTTTCACTTATAACTTGGCCTAAATACTGTACAGTAGTTGGTAATTTACAAATGGAGAGAGTGGAGAATGAGAGATTGACTAGGAGAGTGTACAGTATGTCTGTGAGGTGGAGGGGGAGAGGGAAATCCAAGGATGAGATGGAGGGGATGGATTGGAGAAAATTAATAATGAGGGACTGACTTGGAGAGTGTGGAGTGTGTGTGAGTAAGGTGGAGGGAGAAGGAGAGGGGAAGACTGGATAAGATGGAGGAATGAGTGAATGGAGAATAAGAGACTGACTGGGAGATTGAGTGGGGGAGAGGAAGATGGGAATACTCTTGTAATTGGTCATGATCTGTGCATTAAGTGTGCTTGGTTTCTTGTATTCTGGGGCCTTGTCCAGCTTATTATACACATTTTTCAGCTCACCCAAGGAAGATGATGGACTTCAGGAAAAGGGCAACTTGTGATTCTCTCTCTCTCTTTCTCTCTCTCTCTCTCTCGTGTTACAACAGCTGTAATCTCAGGGCTAACTATACTATACTGTACTGGGGTTCTTGTGTGCCAAAGCTTTTTCCCAGTCCATCAACTCCACCCTCTTCTCTCATGTACTTTTATACCCCATTCCTCCACCTCATCCTTGGTATCCTTCTCCCCCTCTCCTCCATCTCATTCATATCTTGGGTCAATCACTTTTTCTTCAATCTCTCCACACAGCCAAACTAATCTCTATCCTCTTAAATATGTCTATCTTAGAATTAATAAGCATAAATTTCTGTCATTCTTGGCAGGTGTGATCTGGGCGCTGAGTGTGCTGGGGTTCCTGTACGCTGAGGCTTTGTCCATACCCTCGTACACAGTGCCGCTTGCCCTGCTGTGTTTCATGGTTCTCTTCCTGCTCAACCCAACACGCACCTTCCACCATGAGGCCCGATTCTGGCTCCTCAAGAAATTGGTGAGCAGTTAACCTTTACCGCTTTAACCTTTTCATGGTTGAGACAGCTCTAGTATTCTATTCTAGCCAACACAAAATGATTGTATTTTACTGAAGGTGAGTATGAGATAAATCTGCTTCAGTATTGTATTCCAGCTGTATTCTTTTTACTCTAACTTGGGGTATAATTGCAGTCTCCCCATCTTGAATGTTGAGCTGTAACAACAGATTTGCCAACACTTGAAAATTGTGCTGGTCATAGAGAAGTGCTCTGGAAAGAATTTAGACCCATAATATGTTCTTATTCTGCCACTAATCTACATCAGATAGGTTGCAGAAGGATGAAAAACTGGGCCAAGTTAAGTTGAAAGACGTACCGGTATAGTTTCTCCTATTATGTTTCTTCTGGCTCTCTGGCCCCTGCCTCATGTCATCCTTTCCTTAGGTGGGAAAAGAGGTTTAGGTGACAATGATGTTGGTGGTGGTGGTGGTGGTGATGATGGAAACAACTATGTTATTCTGTGTTCTTTTATTTTATTTATCCACAAATTTGAAAAGCGTTATGTAAGTGAAATAGCTGGAGTGACAGTAGCAAACGTAGCAGTGTAGAAGAAGGGCGCTAACACTTTAGTCAGCATATTTTCATTTGACAGAACTGGGTCACTCTTACAACTTGATAACTATGTTGGGGTTGTTGCATACAGGACATTCATTGAGCCTAGTTTATTAGGTAGAAATGAATCTCTTTTGTTACCTGTCAAATCAAACATCCGGTCTGAATACATCCTGCCAATAACTGAATGTGAACTAGATGCACTGCAGGCTAAAGTTGCTGTCTTCCAGCATTCCACCATCTACCTTTTGGGGGATAGGGAAAGGGTTGACATGTCTGTGTAGCTAAGTAGTGGAGCCACCCAGTCTGAGACTGTTAATCCCCATTTTTCTCTCTTTCCAACAGTTTCGTGTTGTGTGTGCGCCGTTTGTGTTTGTGCAGTTTGCGGACTTCTGGCTGGGCGATCAGTTGAATACATTGGTCCAGGCTTTGAAGGATTTTGAATACTCCTTCTGTTTCTACATATATGGTATTAATTGGAGCACTAATGATGGTAAGAGAATGAGTTACCCACCATCCTCTCACTCATTATAGCACTACATTCATATGTCTTCAAATCTACTCTATATTTATGGTTCTACAAATATGGTATTTTATTAACTGGGGCACCACTGAAGGCAAGAGAAATAGATGAATAGCCCACTCTCCACCCACTCACTGTAGTGCTGCCTTCAAGTGAGTTTACATTGAATGGAAAACCAAATACAGTAGTTTCCTAGGCTACGGAAACTGTTTACTATGTTGGGTGGGAATCATATAACCATATAACACGTGGTGATCTAGTGGGTTAAAGCACACGAGCCAGATGGGGTCCATTAGGGTTTACATCTTAGAGTTAGTTAGGGTTTATTACCAACATAATGCCACTCTGGAGTGATTGAGGCTGGTCACCCTTGCCCTAGTTGTCAGGATTGAGTAACCTAGCACCAGACCCCTATGCTCCTGATTTGGGCAAAAAAGGATTAAAAGGTAGATTGAATAGGTAGTGAAATGCTGTAGTAATAATAATAATAGTAATATCTCCTCTTGTCACAGTTATAGATGGTGTGTGCATGAATAAGGCTGCAGTAACCAGCAACATCGTAGCTTGTCTTCCCGCTTGGTGGAGATTTGCTCAGTGTTTACGTCGTTACCGAGACACAAAAGAAATGTTCCCGCATCTTGTCAATGCCTTCAAGTATGCCACCACCTTCTTCGTTGTGACATTTACCTGCCTCGTGCATATATATAAAGGTGAGTTTCATATCTGTCTGTCTGTGTATACAGTATATCTTTTTATCTACTGTGTGTCGTATCTGTGCCTATCTTCCTATCGACATGAAAAAACATGTTTCCACACCTCGTCACTGCCTTCAAGTATGCCACCACCTTCACTGTGGCATTTACCTTCCTCATGCTTATTTGTGATTGTAAGTTTTGTATCTGTCTGTCTATTTACCTTTGTATCTGTTTGTGCATCTGTCATTGCACTGAGATGTGACAAGATAGTACTCACCTTGTCAGTTCCTTCATGTATGCCATCACCTTCATTCTGATGTTTACCTGCTTCATGCATATTTATAAAGGTGAGCTTCATTTCTGTCTGTCTGTGTATCTATTTGTGTGTGTATCTTTTTATCTACAATTGTTTTCCCTCCAAGACATGAAAGAAAGGTTTCCACACTTTGTCAACACCTTCAATTATGCCCCCATCTTTCTTGTTATATTTTCCTGCCACATGCATGCAGGGTATTTATAAAGGTGAGTTTCATATCTGTTGTCTGTCTGTTTATTTATTTGTTTATGTGCATCTATCTTCTTCTTGAGATGTGACAAATTTTTCCACACCTCATCAACACCTTTGTCATCATGTTCTCCACTGTGACATTTACCTGCTTTTTGCATATCTGTTGTTTGTCTGTTTATTTATTTGTTTAAGTGCATCTGTCTTCTTCCTGAGATGTGACAAATGTTTCCACTCCTCATCAACACCTTTATCATCATGTTCTTCACTGTGACATTTACCTGCTTTGTGCATATTTATTAAGGTGAGTTTCATTTCTGTTTATCTGTGTATCAGCCTCTCTGATTTATCTCTCTGTATTTTATCTTCCTATCAATCTGCCTGTATTTGTGAATCTGTCTTCTGATCTGTTTATAAGGTAGATGTTTCTTCAGTCTTTTATCTGTTTAACCTAACCTAAGCCAACCTAATCCATCCCATCCATCCTTACCCAACCCAACCAAACCCAACCCAACCCAACCCAACCCAACCCTACCCTCTGTTTTTTAGTTGATAGGTAGCATGAAACACATATGTGTAGATGTTTATGCCTGTGGGGTGCAGTCAGGATTTTGGAGACTTGAATGAGAGTGTGGTCCATTTAACTGGATGGAGTTTAGGATGGTTTTCTCCTGTCAGGTTTTTTCTTGCTGTCTGGATCCCACCTCTCCCTATCCTCAGGTGGGAAAAGAGGCTTGGATATTGATGTTGATGATGATGATGATGAAGAAAAAGAGTGTCACAGATTTTACCAATGTCACGTTTCCAGCACAGTTTTTTTTTTTTCTCCACTAAACCCAGTTATGTTTACTGTCACTCTGCTCTCATCTTTTCTGTTCGTCACCTTTTCGGAATATTCTCTCCATCTGCACTTTACATCATTTCCATTTCATGTTTATCCACCTGTCTGTCTGTTTATTTGATTTTATGTGTGTGTGTGATTTTATGCCATTCCCAAGGGGCTAGAGCATTGTCCCTGTGTGCCTGTCTGTGTTTAACTCTGTCTGCCTGTCTGTTTGTCTTTATCTGTCTGTCTGTATATTTTTCACCTAACCTAACCAATCCTAAGCTACCCATTCTTCATTATCTGTCTACATATTTATTCATCTACCTACCAACAATCCTGGTCTGTCTATCTCTGTGTATCTGTGTCTGTCTAAATCCATTCTTCATCTCTCTACCCATTTATTTGTCTACCCATCAACATTCTTTCTATATCTCTATCTGTCTGTCTATTAGTCTATCTATCTATCTATCTATTACCCACAGAGCAGTACCCAGATAACAGCAAAAACCCATTCTTCATCATGCTCCTCGTGTCACGTGTTGTATCATCTGGCTTCGTCTTCTGGTGGGATATGGTCATGGATTGGGGCGTCTTGGAGAGGAATGCTGGGGAATATAAGTTTCTCCGAGAAGAGCTGGTTTATTCATCTCCAGTAAGTATCCATTTTTGTATCTCCTTATCTGTTTATCTGTCAACTTAACTGATCTTGGAGAGAACCCAGGGAATATAAGTTTCCGAGAGGAGCCGATTTATTTGTCTTCAGTAAGCATCTATGTATTTGTCTATTAGTATCCATCGTATATCTGTATTTATCTCTCTGGCTAACCCATCTTGGAGAGAAACACTAGAAAACAGAAATTTCTCTGAGAAGAGCAGTTTTATATGGTAAGTTGTGGCTTGTCTGTCTGGCTGGCTGACCATTTGCTTTTTTTTTTTTTCCCCACTTAATATTACCTGTCAGACGGAGTTAGAAAAGGGTCATGATGATGATGATGATGATGATGATGGTGGTGGTGATGATGATAATAATGATGATGGTGATGGGAAGAAGGATGATGCCATTGATGCTGCTGATGATACATTAGTTCTCTCACTTTCATATTTCACATTCCTTGATGATAATGATGATAACAGTAATAATAATAATGCTGTAATAATAATAATGATGATGATTTTTTTTAACCTCCTCCCCACAGTACTACTACTACTTTAGTATTGTAGAGGACTTCATTCTGCGGTTTAGCTGGACATTTTCGCTCACCCTCACCGAAATGAATCTCGTCAGCAGTGAAATTATTATATCTGTTTTGGCGCCGCTGGAAGTGTTCAGGTAGGCAGAATATAAAGTTAGTTCTCTCTCTCTCTCTCATAAACTTTGTGCTGCACACTATTTTTTTTCAGTTCAATACCTTCTATAAAGGTACTGTATAGGATTGACAGTTAATTAGTCAAAACCACCCTTCCATCTGACTACCCTTGGCTGTCAACTGAGCTGAAAACGGTTAGGGATCTTTGCCGGGTGAAAGCAAACTGACTATGGCTATATTGCCTTTAAGCTGACAGAGATATGTAACCCCTTTTCAGCTTAGTTAATAGCCAGATATAATAAGCTTGGAGGGTTGATTTGATTAGTATCCAAGGAGACTTATTTTAACCTGGCAAAGATATGTAATCCCTTTTTAACTTATGGGTTGTCACATGTAGTTAGATTGGAGGGTTGATTCGACAAGTAACCAAGAAGATTCACTCAAACCTGGCAAAGATATGTAACCACTTTTCAGCATAGTTGATGGCCTGGTGTAGTCAGATTGGAGGATTTGATTAGTAACCAGGGAGACTCTTTTCTACCTCATCATGAAAGCAGGAATGAGTCTCCTTGATTAATAGTGAAATTTACCCTCCCTCTGACCTGGCCATCAACTAAACTAAGTGGGTTGTGGATCTTGTGAGATTTGGTGTATAACTTTTCTTTTCTGCTGCAGGCGGTTCATCTGGAATTTCTTCCGTCTCGAGAACGAACACATCAACAACTGTGGTAAATTCCGAGCCGTGCGAGACATCTCTATCATACCCATGGATGCATCAGACCAGGCACAGGTTAGTTTGTCTGTCTGTGTGCTTCATGTCATTCTGTCTGTTTTTCCGTGCTTGTCTGCCTGCAGTATGTATCAATCTGCCAGTGTATTGTATGTATGTACCATATGTATCTATCTCTGTCTATATCTGTTTTCCTTCTGTGTATATATCTATCAATCTGTCTGCCTCTGTTTGTGTCTGTCTAGCATCTGCTCTGCCTGTCTGTCTTTCTGTCTTTTCATGTACTTATCCATCCACTTCCATGCTAATAATCTCTCTCTCTCTCCCTCTTTCCGCAGATTGTCAAAATGATGGACGAACCCAACGGAGTGATCAACCGAAAGAAGAAGAAGGCAACCGGAAAGCAACGTAAGGGCGGGATAGAGGCCAAACCACTCCTAGGGGGGGAGGGGGGTGGGGCAGGTGGGGGAGGAGGGCCAGGAGGAGGGACGGGAGGGGCTGGGGAGAGTGTTGATGAGGAGTCAAACTATCTTACTGTAACATCAGTCGAACTTCGCAACTGGTTCAGGGGCATAACTGGGCATCGTAGTGCTCACACGGCTAATGCTTGAATCACTACAGTGTGATCACCCTAACTATACGTCTTTTTTATTTTTCCTGCACTTGACAGAACCAGGCCAGTCCTACAGCTTGGTATGTCTCTGCAGAACTGACATAAGGGCACTGGGCATTGTGCTACTCACACTACTAATGCTTAAATCAGTAAAGCCTAGTACACTCCGAGATACAAAGTCTACAGACAGTCGAGCGACTATGTATCTTGACTATTGCAAGACAGTCCAGAGACACTCTGGAGACAAGGCAACTTTGTCTCTGGATTGTCTAGAGACTTTTGCGGGACGGTCGCTAGACATTTCTGCTACTTTCTCGCTGAACTGTTGCTAGACAATCGGGAGCCAGTCCAGCGACGGTATATATATAGAGAGAGAGAGAGATAAATAGATATAGATATAAACAGATAGATAGATAGTTATAGATATAGATAGATAGATAGATATGAATAATTGCCAAAGTGGTATCACTAAAGCTAATAATTATGTCGTGATTGAACCATATACATACACATAATTTTTCAACGATCTATGTAAAATGTGTAAATACAGTATACCATAATTATTATTTTTAGGACAGACCCATATACATACAGTATAATCTTTCAACGATGATGTATAACTTTTATGCAAAATTAGAGTAAATGAATATTCTCTATAATTATTTAGAATAGAACCTTATAATTATTCAGTGTACAGTATGTACAACTGTTATTCGTTAACTATGTAAAAATATGTGAATACTGACACGTCATAGCAGGAGGCTTGCATTTGTAAATGTGAACCTGGAAAAAAAGAAAAAAAAGAAATAAAACTTCATCATCCGTTGCCAAATTCCTCCGCACCAAGCTACTTGTATCTTGTCTTCCATATCTAGTGGGAGACCAGATACAACCAAAATCTTATCTCTGGACTGTAGCGTGACTGACCAGCGACAGATTTAGATTTTCCACAGACAGTCATGCAACAGTCTAGTGACATTGTCGCGCGACTTTTGCTGGTGTGTAGGTGACCCAGAGACAATGTCTAGCGACTGTTGTGAGACAAATTTAGATTTTTCTGAGACAGATGCGAGACAGTCCAGAGACCATGTTGCGTGACTTTGTATCTTGGTGTGTACGAGGCTTAACACTGTCTTGGAGACTGAAGGTCTGTAGTCTGTTTTCATGTGATAGAACTGGGCCACTGTTACAAATTGGTACTTATCTCTGCAGGATTGATTTCAGGGCGTTACTGGGCGTCAAACTACTCACTGCTAATGCTTGTGTCAGCAGAGATTTTAGTCCTGTCACTTTAACCTGGCCTGAAATGTACATCTCTTCATCACTTCACACACTGCTAATTCTTAAATCATTAACACTGTCTTGGAAAGTGAAAGTATCTAGTTGGTATGTTTTCACCTGACATCTGGGTCAGTTCCACAGCTTGGTATGTCTCTCTGCAGAACATATTTAGGGGATTAAGGCAGTAATTGATTTTGTTTTCACCTGAGTCGTGTGACAGATAGGTAGGTAGGTAGATAGATAGATAGATACACAGACATCCCCGGGCGCAGTGGGTTAAGCGTTTATCCTACAGAGGAAATGTTTTTAATGAAGAACTTCAGATATTGGCATGAAGATTTTGCATATATGTAAACTGTAGCCTGCAGGTGAGTGAATGTTTTTGTATGCACAGAAAGTGAGAGTATTGGAAAGTTTTATGCATGTAAAACTTTTTGTGATGGCAGTGGTGATAGTGATGATGATAACAGTGATGATCATGATCATTAAGGTTTTTGTGATAAGGATGAGGATGATTAAGGTTTGTGGTGATGAGAGAGATGATGATGGTGATGATGGTGGTGATAATGATAATTACAGTGATAATGATCATGGTGGTGGTGGTGGTGGTGGTGATGGTGATAATAATGGTGATTGTTATGGTGGTGGTGGCAATGATGATGATGACATAGTTTTTTCAGCAGCCAACTTCTCTTACTAAAAATGTTCAAATCTTGTATATACAGTACATTACTGTATAAACATTCTCCAATAAACTACACGGGTCCCTTGGTTGTTGCACGTATTTGAGCACTGTGCCAAGTTCATGATAACAAAATTGCAAAATAACAAAAGCACAGAAACTGTGGGATTTATCCTACAAGTAATTAGTTTCGGGCACCTCACTTGTAAAACCAAACTTTACCTTTTACAAATTTAGACCCAATTAATACATACATACTGATATGTTAATAGAAAATGGTGAAAAGGGCACAATAAGGAAGTAACACATTCCATATGGAGACCAAGATGGGTTTGAGGTAAGGGATTTTGAGGCCAGGGGTGAAGAGTTAATGGTCCCCACCGCCTGGAATTAACTCTTCGAGTCGAGCCTCATCTTTGAATCCCTCATTGTCATCAGAAATGACAGTTTTTGCACCATTATTGTCGGCAGAAACGAGCTCAGGTGCACGATAATAAAGGAGTGCAGATTTTCATCGAGAAGTGATAACAAAAACTGCTATAACCAAGGGTGTGATAACCAAGGGATCGCTGTTTACCCTGTTCACTTTAACTGGGCATAAAATTGCCATGTCTTTGCCTTGACTGGTGAACTGTAATGAGATTAGAATATGGTGCTAGTCATGAATAAGTCCTATGGAAAGGATTTACAGTCATAGTATTATTGTGCCATTAGTTTTTAGAAAAAAAAACTACAAAAGAGAAAAATCTCTGCCTAAAGTTAGTGAACTATATAAATTGTGTACAGTGAAAATGTTGCTTTTTAACTTAAAGTATTTCTCTACAGAAATTTTGTATTGTCCTAACATAATGGATGCCTGGTGGTCTAATGGATTGAGGCACTGTAACTGGATGTGGCACATAAGGTTTTAATCCAAGGAATGGTTAGGTGGTTGGGTGTAGTGCTTATGTAATGCCACTGGGGTGAATGACTGATCACACTTACCTTAAATGTGTGGCCTGAGTAGTGTAGCCCCGGGGCCAGTGTTTCTGATGGGATGATAAATCTTGAACCAATAGAAAATAGACTTAGTATGTTAGTGGTTTTGGTTGTTGTTGTGGCCCCAGGCTTAACTGGACATGAACCTGGTGGACTGCAGGCTGAAGGTGCACTTGTTCTGTGGTCCACCATCCTTTTAGGGGATAGGGAGAAAGTTGAGGGACATTTATGTAATGGGGCTCAGTTATATTGGTGCCACCACTTGAAGGTCTCCCTCTTCAGCACCTAAGTGAAAAACTTAGGTGTATAGAGGATGGAGAATGAAAGACTGACTAGGAAAGTGCATATGAGTGAAATGGAGGGAGGGAGTGGGAGAGAGAGGTGAGACTGAGGAGACGATGGAGGGATAGGGTGGAGAGGTATATGAGAGAGTATTGCGAGACCTGGAGAGAGGGCAGCCAGATAGTGAAGGACTGGGTGACTTTGTTTGTGGCCACCCGTAATGGAATTAAGGCATCTGGTGATAGTAATATGCAAAACAATTTGCAAGGGAGGAGGTGCTAAGAATTACTGTATAGTTGCATTAGCACACAAAATTATGATTTCAAAACTTAACTCCTTCCTTAACGAAGAAGTCTGTGATAATGTTTTTAAAGACAGGGTGGCAGTGATAGAGTTAAATGCAGTTTTAAAATATTTTAACAATATGGGAAGAATGAAGACAGGTATTTTTAAAGACTTAGTATGGTAGTGATAGAGTTACTCCCAACCTTCAAATGTTTAAGCAATATGGGCTGAGTGCAAGCGTGTATTTTTTAAAGATTTAGTACAGCAGTAATAGAATTTTTCCAGATCTAATTTTCCGGCAGTATGGGCATAGTGTAACCATGTAAATTATTTTTTACAAGACTTGTTCAGTTAGCAATAGTGATACTGTCAATATTCCAATGTTCCAGCACTGCAGGGAGACTGGAAACATGTAATTTAAAAAGATTTAATCTGGTAGTGACAATTATTCCCAGTCATCATGTTTAAAAAGTACAGTATGAGGAAGAGTTGATACCTGTACAGGGTATAAAATTTTTAAAAAGTTGAATATGGTATTGGTAGATAACTCCCGATTGTCATGTTTTTCAATGATATGGGCAGTAGGGAGTATAAGCATTGTAAATAGATGTATATATAAAGTAAAATAATTTATAAATGGATATTTTATGGCATTTGTACTGTGACATAAATTGCTAGTCATATTACATCCATATTTCTGCTTCATATTGTCGTTTTTTTTTTTTTTTTGCTGTTACCTTGATTGATGTTAGATGGTGATTTTATTATATGTGACTTTGTTGATGTTATGACGATATATATATATATATACAGTATATATACACACACAAAGTAATCTCTCTACTATCCGGACGCCCAATAACCGGACACCCCACTGTCTGGACATCGTTGCCTGGGACGTTTGGAACCCAAAAATGCCAAAAATTTGCAAAAAAAAAAAAAAATCCAATTTTTTCCGACCCGTAAGTTTGAATTTGGCGCCCGGCGCCGAACATTTGTGTTTACGATCCCTTCCTGCACTCTTCCCCTCCCACCAGTTATCTCTGAACTGCCATGATGAGTAAACAGTTGTCGGGATGGTTGGTGGTATTGTTTGTTTTTGTTTAACCAGTCATAATTCACAGTGCTAAGGATTAAGTGCAGTTAAACACTGGGTTACTGTACATGCTTCAAGAGCATTTTCACCACTCTCAAAGCCTTAGAGGTGGGGGTAATATTCGTAACAGCCACCATGGACATGTAAGTACACTGTCAACTGCCAATATTTTGCATAATCACTTTTAAATCCTCATTCTCTGGTTACATTTTATTTACTTCATGCTTTGTGTCCCATATTTGAGTGCATAGGCTTTGAAAAAGATGATTTTCATAGTGATTTTCATGTCTCTTACCTACGTTCACTAAGCTGTCATCTGGTGAACATATTTGCCCTACTCACCTCTAAATCATAATTTTTCTTGTTACATTTTATTTATTTCATGCTTTGTGTCCCATATTTGAGTGCATAGGCTGTGAAAAAGGTGATTTTCTCTGAGATTATAATGTCTCTTACCTATGTTCACCATGTTGTCAGCTGGTGAACATCTTTGCCATACTCACCTCTAAACTATCATTTTCTGGTAACAATTTATTTATTTCATGCTTTGTATCCCATATTTTAGTGCATAAGATGTGAGAAAAGGTGATTTTCATAGTGATTCCATGTCCGATACTTACTTCCACTATGCTGCCAACTGGTGAACATCTTTGCTATACTCATCTCAAAATCATCATTTTTTGGTTAAATTTCAATTAATTAATGCTTTGTGTCCATTATTTACGTGAATGGGGTCTTAAATAAATGCTATGCATGTCCGGTAGGGAGGTAGGTTTTCTGATTTAGGTTAGGTTAGGTTAGGGTCAGGAATGACCAGAGCTGGAGCTTCAGGGCCCAGTATGCGGGCATGACCACTTTCTGGACATGCGTTTGGCTCTATTACATTAGATAGTGGGGAGATTATATGTACTGTATATATAAAATATTATGGTTTTTGGCTTTTGATGGTGATTGAAGGTATTATAATTATTATTACTGGTATTATTATTATTGTTATTATTATTATTGTTATTATTATTATTGTTATTATTATCATTGTCAGTTTTTTTCATTTTATTAATTATCATTTCAAATCGTTCCAGCCTTGAGAATCATTCTAGCCATGAAAATTGTATTGGCCATGAGAATCGTTCTGGCTGTAGAATTGTTCTGGCTGTACAAATCATTCTGGCCATGAGACTTGTTCCGGCTGTGAGAATCGCTCCAGCTGTGAGAATCGTTCCGGCCGTGAGAATTGTTCCAGCCGTGAGAATCGTTGCGGTCATGAGAATCGTTCCGGCCATGAGAATCGTTCCGGCCGTGAGAATCGTTCCGGCTGTGAGAATTGTTCCGGCCATGAGAATCGTTGCCGCTGTGAGAATTGCTCTGGTTGTGAGAATCGTTCTAGCCATAAGAATTGCTCCAGTCGTGAGGTCATTCTGGCTGTGAGAATCGTTCCGGCTCTGAGAATCGTTCTGGCCGTGAGAGTCGTTCCGGCCGTGAGAATTGTTCTGCCTGTGAGAATCATTCCAGCAGTGAGAATCGTTCCGGCCCTGATAATCGTTCCAGCCGTGAGAATCGTTCCGGCCTTGAGAATTGTTCTGGCCTTGACAGTTGTTCCGGCCATGAGAATCGTTCCGGCCGTGAGAGTCGTTCCGCCTGTGAGAATCGTTCGGCCCGTGAGAATCGTTCTGCCCATGAGAATCATTCCGGCCCTGATAATCATTCCGGCTGTGAGAATCATTCCAACCTTGAGAATCGTTCTGGTCGTGAGATAAGTCAAGCAGTTTTGATGGATTTCAACCACACTTGGTGAAAGGGTTGAGGTGCAGCCAGTGACAAAACCTGTTATTTTTAGAATAATAGGTCAAAGGACAAGGTCAGAGTTTGACCCATGTGTGTTTGATCAAAATCAAATAGGAATTATAAGTTGACCCTGTATTACCTTGGCCCTGTGAACAGTTGCTCTTAAAATGTGTAGGTCTACTTCTTGCCTAACCCTTAGCCCTTCTACCAAGTTTGCCCAAAATCATGTCAGAACTATTAGGGTTATTTTGTCAACACTCATTATTTGGGTTCAGCTTTGATCTTGCCCTGTGACCTTCACCTCTGGCTGATTGTTATCGAGACTGAAGCACTTCATTCTTCTCTTACATAAAAAACATTTTCCCAAGTTTAATCTGAATTGATTTAAAATTATTTATGATTATTTTTGAATTCGAAGTTTAATTTAGCCGTGTGACTTTAACCTTTAACGGATTGTGCTAAAAAAAGAAATACTGTAGTTGATTTCATCGTGGGCTGTCTCCCAACATTTCCATCAAATTTAACCGAAATCTGATAATTTTATTGGCGTGCCTTGCATGAAAATCATTCCAGCTGTAGTAAGTGGTGGCAACCATCATCTGCTCACTTGATCTAATGCTACTTACTCTTCCTTAAGTGTCTCTACACTGAGTGATCAGTCTAATGATTTCCTGTAGCCCAGGAAACTATTATAACACTCCATAGAGCCAAATAATGAGGTAATGTTGAGTGTGCTATGGTGTCCCTATTAACAGGGTGGAGAAAAGCAAATGTAACATCCATCTGGAAACAAACCTCCATAACGTTCCCCATGCCTCGCTGTGGCGAGGTGCTGTCTGTCACAAGGGAACATCAGTTTACTGCACAGGACTGCCCTCCAGGGGCAAGTGTTTGCCTGTGATTGATGGGTCTGTTCATCCAGACAGAGTGATGTTGATGTACTGTTACTACTACTTGTTGTAGCCTCAGGTTCATCTGAGATGTCAACCCAGTAGGCTGTAGGCTTAAATTGCCCCTTGCAATATACCCTCCACCTTTGGGGGGGATTGGGAGGGAGTTGAATGTCTGTTGCTGTTGTTGCTTAACCCTGGTTTGTCTGGTTGATCAGACCTGTCAACAGCGGGTAAGCAGCTACTTCTGTGGGATCGAAGTACGCTACAGTACACAAACCATTTAGAAATCCAGCACCCTGCTGTGGTAGATAGCACCTCATCAGTGTTGGACCAGAGTCTTTCCCACAGCAAGGGAGGTTTGACTCCTGCGTGGATGCCACAGCTGCTCTACCCAGGGTACACAGTACCACATGTAAGCTCCCTGTCAGCTTTTTGCTCAAATATTTCCTCAAGAATTACCAGAAGTTTCTTAAACATTTTCTTGGGCACCTCGTGTACAAGAGGGATGTCTTTATGTGGTGGCATTAATATGACTGGGCGACTCGTCTGCCCAGTTATACAGTGTCCCTACTACTGCTTGTCCTACTGCTACTACTGCCCATTGACTACTGCATCCACTGCTGCTACTGCTATGACAACTACTACAGTACTACTACTTGTATTATTACAACTACTACTACTTGTATTATTACAACTACTACTACTTCTACAACAATTATGACTACTGCAGCTATTATTACTACTACTTGTACTACTACTACTACTCCCTCCAGGCTATTTTCTTCAGCCTAGGACAGATCCCTACTACTGACGGGTTTAATGAAGTCAGTATCTAACTCCTCCAATTCATAAAGTCTCTCTTTAGAATGATTAATAAAGTTGTCTGAAGGTAGCAAGACTATAATAAAAAGTATAGAGTCGTAGTAGTAGTAGTAGTAACAGTAATCCCAGGCTTATCAGAAAGTGAACCTGATGAATTGTAGACTGAAATGCCTCTCTGCAATCCATCATTCTTCTTTTGGGGGATAGGGGGGACTGAGGGACGTTTGCATCATTCGGCAAAGGAGTTGTATTTCGGTTTTTGCGTGTGGGTTTCTCTTTCTCTCTCTCCACGCCATCACATGAAGAATTAAAGGGACAGCAACAACATACAAGGAAATGTTAAGGTGTAATATGCAGAAAAAATAGCTATGGAGGAGGAGCTGCGAAGGCTATACCATCTCGAATCTAGGCTAGACAATACTAACTGACAGTACATAATTTTTGTGACTGCCAGGCGACGATGATAGTGATGAAGGTACGTAGCAGTGACAAAGCAGCACCAACACTATAATTACTTTCATCAGACGGAACCATTCCTGCAACCTGAATGTAAAGTTGGGGTTTCGTGAAATTTATTGAGTGTTAGGGCAGTATTGTAGTCGGTTATGAAAGCTCCCTAGCATCTCTTGCTAAGCGATGTGTGTAGCGTATAATGGTGTTTAAATTATTAAATGACACAGAAGAGGACAATAAGGAGTAATCAACAAAGAAGAGGTGTTAGGGAGAGTCCTTACCGCACGAGAATACGGCCCTAGTTATAAGTCTTCTTGGTTGTTGTTATGCAGCGTGTTCTGAGTCCAACTTCTTGCGCTCAGAAGACAGACACGGACTTGGGTTCTTTTGTTCAGGACCGGACAAGAGCATGCAACAAAGGAACATAGCTCAGACACAGACTAACCAGTCTTACACATATATTACCACACTGAGAAACTACAATGCTCTTCACAATACATATGGCACAGTACAAACACTTATTGTCACATAAAAGGTTTGTGGCAGACTAGATCACAGACAGGTGCAGGTGGCGACCAGGTGTGGGAGGTGGACCGTCTGGGGTGCGCTCTTGGGAGAGGTGCTTGTCTCGGGCTGCGTAGTGGGGCGTCTGGTGTGGGCTGTATGGCGGGGTGGTGGGTGGCCCCTTATTTGCAGGGCCTTTAGGTGTGGGGTGGTCCTTGGGGCTGGGGCCAAACAGGGCTAAGAGGCGCGCAGTTCGGCGCATGTCCTTAGAAGTTGTGGGGGTCCTGCTGGAGGGTCCGGGCTGGTCCTGGCCCAGTCGGGGCGCCCCTCGAGGGCTGGGGGCTGCGGTCTCGTTGGGTCGGGGAAGCCGTCAGGGGCTGCCCACGGCCGCTCTCTCCCAGGGAGTCCAACAGCGGCTGGGGGTGTCGAGGGGACGGCTGCAGGGGCAGGACACCCAGGCTCACGACAGGACCACTCCAGACGTTCTCCACCAGGAACTCCGTAGAGGAGCAATCCCCACCCCTAGTGATGCGGGGGGAATGCAAGGGGTGTCCCATTTGGCCTCCGGAGGGGCAAGCTGAGCCAGAGACACTGTCCTCAGTGGGAGCCTCTGAGGTAGTGGAGGAGGGAAGACTGGTGGTCGTTCCCTCAGCTTGGCAAGTCCGGTGGACGGCGCTGAAACTCCACTCCGGGGCAGTGGAGGAAGGAAGTCCAGTGGATGTTCCCTCTGCCTGGCAAGTCCAGTGGACGTTACCAGGACTCCACTCGTCCCAGGGGTGGCAGGCAGTGGAAGTTCCGCCTGTGGTAAGTCCGGTGGACGTTACCACGGCCCTGGACGTTACCACGGCCCTGCTGCCGGGGGAAGGATGCAGCCGAGGAGAATCCGGTGGAAGTCCCCTCTATGACAGGTCCGGTGGACACTACCACGGCTCTTCCCTTCCCTGGGACGACAGGTGGTGGAAGTCCTGTGGACTTTCCTCTAAGGGCAAGTCCGGTGGACATTACCGTGCCCCTGCTCCCGACGGTGGCTGACAGAAGAGGGAGATCCGGTGGACGCTTCCCCTACAGCAAGTTCGGTGGGCGTTACAGTGCCACTGCTCCCCTTGGGGTTCGTAGGCGTAAGAAGACCGGTGGTCGTTCCGCTTTTGGTAAGTCCGGTGGACGTTACCAAGGGCCTACTTGGGACTGCACTGAGACAAGTCCCACCCCGATTGTGGCGAGTGTTGTCCTGGCTGGAGTGTAGTGCGGCAGGGCGGTGAACTCCCCACTGGTTCCATTGGGTGGAAAAGGGGCATATGGTAGTGAGGGATGTGGGCCTGTGTGGCTTAGAGCCCTTGTGCGCCTCCCAGTGGCCTCTTCCTGGGGTGGGTGTCTCGCCCTCCCCGGGGTCTCTTCCTGGGGTGGGTATTTCAGTTGTTGTATTTTATTTGTTTTCACCTGAAGGAACTGGGACACTCCCACGATTTAGTGACATACATAGTTGCATGAAATTCGATGAGCCAGTTGTCAAGTAGGAATGCGTCTTCTTGGTTACTGGTCAAATCAACCCTCCAATCTGACGACTCTTGGCTATGAAGTGCTGAAAGGTTTGGGATCTTTGTAATGCTAGAACAGTCTTTCTATACTGTAGGTCATTCACCTTTACTTGGTCCAGATTTTTGTCCTTTTTTGCAGTCTATTTCTCCCAGCGCAGTGGCAGAATAAGACCATACTACGGCCCGTCATCCTTTCCACAGCACTTCTTTGCAACTAGTACCACGTTCTTGTATTAATCTCGTGTTATAGTTCAGCCTTTAAGATGGAGCGATGGCAGGTGAACGCCTTGTTTAAGTGAACATAATATGGACAATTACCATCTCTCCACCTTCAGTACATTCGAATATGATATAAGATGCAAAATGACCAAAATCTGGGCCAAGTTAAGATGAACGGAGCATTGCCCGTTGGCCCTGTGGATGACTGTCAGTGATTTTGATGGGTTACTGTTATGGCCCCATTTTCATTTGGACACGAATCCAGTGGACTGCATGAAGCCAGCCACTTCAACTGGTTGCTCCCCAAAATTTTTTTTTTTTTTAATCTTCTGTTGAGGTTATGTGGAAGGACTGTCTGTACTGTGATGGTGTGGTGGATGAAGTAAGCGTGATGTGTGTGGATAGTGAATTGTTTTGTGCTATATTTTGTGTTGGTATCGTAGCAGGGATGAGTGGTGGCTTCATTGAAGTCTGGCTAGGTGTACTTCTGTCTCTTTCGGTAGGGTAGTTTCTGAAGGGCGTATGTTTGATGGGGGTTCATGAAAGATGTTGTTTGGTTAGAGGTTTGGATGATCGTGGTAGCCATGTGTTAAATACGACTGTGTTTGTGGCGTTTGGTGTTGAGTGGAGGAGGGGTGGGGTGTTATAGAGGCATTTTGTGCAGTGTTGGGTTTGTACTTTATTGATTTATTTTATTTAGTATTTTGTTTTCACCTTTGTGGATGGAGGATGCAAAATAAATGTGGGATCCATCTTGAGCTGAAAAGATGATTTGTAGATAATGTTCATCTTAACTAGGCGTAAAATTGGCATCTCTCTTTGTTGCGGAATGGAACAACAGATTAACTAGAATATTACAACAGTCACGAAGAAGTGCTATTGAAAGTATTAGCGCCGTAGCATTGTCTTCCCCCCCCCCCCCCCGAACCTACGGGAAACGACCCGCAAAAGAACGAAAATTTGCTCCAGATTAAGATGGGAAGACGATACCTGAGAAAAATTCAAGCAAAATGAGAATACAGAGCTTCCATAATATTTTATATAATAGAAGACCTTAAAGGTATACAGAAATCTGACAGGAACGACTGAACATAACCAAAGGGAGTCATCTTTACCTAACTAAATTTGTAATATGGCATTTATTTATTTTATTTATTTATTTTTTCTTAACTTGTAACTGTAACGTGATTATTGTATTTATTTATTATTTATCTTAATGTTTATACATTGTTCTTCCATGTTTTCCGTTTCGTGTAAATTTTTTTCGTTCTTGTGTGTACAATTATTTCATAATGTACCGTAATTTATCTCCAGATGAGCGTTTACTTATTGATTCGTGAGCTTTCATTTTTTCTGACCTTCTCGTCATTTGTGTCTTATTTTGCGTTTATTTTCTTCCTTCTTTGGCATTATGTGCCTTTTTCCGTTCTCATTTTTTTTTAAAGATTTGTTCATTATTTTCTGAAAAAAAAAAAATGAACAAATCTTAAGGAAAAAAAACACCGAGGTAGGCCAAGGAGAAGGTGCAGAGATATGGTGAATGAGTGTGTGACGAAGAGAGGTTTGGAAGTCGGTTAGGTTAGGGAACTGACAAGAAATCAAGCTGGCTGGATGAATGCTGTGCGAAGAAGTGCATGATCAGGGATTTTGGCACCCCTTTTTAACACGGCAGCGTCCGGATTGACTCTATCGGATACATTTATGTGAAGCTACAAAACGTGGTGAATGTTTTTGCCGTATCCGATAGAGCCAGGATTCTGGGGGCTTGAATAATGAGTGAATGGAAGCGTGACCCATTGGATTAGGCAAATTTGGGCTGTCTGGACGTTGCTACTCCTCACTCTGCCCTAGGGTGGGAAAGCAGGTCCGGATGATGTTGATGATTGTTCATTATTTTTCTCAACGTGTTTTCTTCAACATGGAGAGAAATACAGACAAATGTGGAAGTATAGTGCTGTGGTACTGATGTGGATATGAGCTACGTGGAGAGACAGACAGACAAATGGGGAAGAGGAGCTTCGTGTTGATGTGGTTGTGGAGTTATGTAGAGAGACATACTGACACGTGGGAAAGTGAAGGTGTTGTGATGTGAAGAGACAGACAAATGAGGAAAAGCAGGAGCGTTGTGCTGTGGGTATGCGGAGCTACGTGGAGAGAGAGAGAAATGAGAAAGTGAATGAGTGTTGTGGCGTTGATGTGGATGTGGAGTTACATGGAGAAACAAACAAATGAGGAAGAGAATGAGCGTTGTGGTGTTGGGGATGTGGAGTTACGTAGAAAGAGACAGACAAATGAGAAAGTGAAGGAGTGTTGCGGTGTTGATGTGGATGCGGTGTTACGTGGAGAAACAGACAAATGAGGACGTGAATGAGTGTTGTAGTGATGTAGATGTGGAGAGACAAACAGACAACTGAGGAAGAGAAGGAGCGTTGTGGTGCTGGGGGCGGGGAGTTTACGCAGAGAGACAGACAGACGAGGAAGTGGATGTGGAGTTACGTGGAGGGAGAGACAAATGAGGAAGTGACGGAGTGTTGTTGTACTGATGTGGATGTGGAGACAGACAAATGAGGAAATGCAAAAGTGTTGCGGTGTTGATGCGGATGTGGAGTTACGAAGAGTGAGGCAAATGAGGAACTGAAGCAGTGCTGTGGTGTTATGTGGATGTGGAATTACGTGGAGAGACAGACCAAAGAGGAAGCGAAGGAGCGTTGTAATGTGGATGTGAATGTGGAGTTGTGTGAAGAGACAGACCAACGAGGAAGTGAAGGAACGTTGTGGTGTTGCTGTGGATGTGGACTTACATGGCGAGACAGACAAATAAGGAGATGAATTAAGTAGTGTTGTGGTGTTGATGTGAATCGAGCATTAGATGAAATACTCTGAGGTGTCTTGGCCATGTGAAGAGAATGAGAGACTGACTAGAAGAGTGTGAGTGAGGTTGAAGGTGGGAGAGGGAGACCGAGTACTGACTATAGGAGAGTGTGTGTTGAGATGGAGGGGGAAGGGGAGACCGAGGATGAGATGGAGGGTTGGGGTGGAGAGAATTGAGGGTGAAGACTTATTAAGAGAGTGTATGTGAATGAGATGAAGGAGGGTGGGGGGAGACCAAAGGCAAGGTGGAGGGATGTGATGAAGAGGGTATATGATAGGGGGAAGTGCATTCACATGTGAGCTGGAGAAAGGGCTGCTCGATGGCAGAGAAAAGGGTGACATGGTGGCAGTTTGTTTGTGGCCACCTGTATGAGATTTGGCTGTGCCAACATTACCTTGAGCTTTTGTTTTAGTACATTTTCTTTTTTCTTGTGTATTTTATCTTGTTTTCGTTTTTGCCTAACTTGTGCCTAAATTTTCAGTTTATTTTCTATTTGGCATTTTCATTGATTTTTTTTTTTCCAGACGGGAGCGGCAGCACGTTACCCTACCCCGCCAAGGATGAGGAGGCATCGTCCTTGGTGGCACAGTACGCCAGATAGGACAAAGGTCAAGCATTCCTCTTCATGTGTCTTCCTATCACATTGCCGTGACTTGATGACATGGCAATATTATACCAACGTTAGGATTTTTTTTTTAATGGGCCGAAGTTTTTGTATGTAGTTAAAAAAAAAAAACTATAATTCATCCATTCACGTTCTTACTCTCCTTTGCCGCCACTCAGCACATATCATTACTTTTCTTGTTTATACCCTCTAATTTAGCATCAACTTCCAGAAACCGATTAGCATTTAAGGTAGAGAGTTCTACTGTAGGCTAAGGATGTTTGTAGCTGTGCAGGAAACTCATATTTAGAGCAATAATAAAAAATGGCGTCACAATTTAGATCTAAGGTTACCAGCTGCAAATGGATGAAAATTTGGATCAAGTTATGGTGACAAGAGTACAGCAGTCTTTACAGAAAGGGGTGGCCTCCATTTGGTCGATCTTTTCAGTTTTATTCTTCTCTGCACACGATATTATTAAATTTGTGGAGAAATGAAAGAGTGTGGTGGTGGTGATGCGAGTATGCGTGAAAACATTTAGACTTGAGAGGGTTTGACCACGTGGAGAGGATGGAGAATAAGAGACTGACTAGGAGAGTATATGTGAACGAGGAAACGGGAGGGAGAGGGAGATCTAGAATGAAATGGAGGGATGAGGTAGAAAGGAAAAAGAGAGATTGACTAGGAGAGTATGTAGACGAGGGAGGGGAGAACGAGAACGAGATGGAGGGATGGGGTGGAAAGAATGAAGACTGAGAAACTGACTAGGAGAGTGTATGTGATTGAGGTGGAAGGGAGGAGGAGGAGAAAACCGAAGATAACATGGAGATGGAGGGCAGTCAGATGGCAGAAGACAGGGTACTAAGGAGTCTGACGATACAGATAAATTTTTTTGAGAGGAAGGGGATAGATTATATTAATTTTAGTCTTCTTTAACCCTCCCCCCCCTCTCTCTCTCTCCCTCTCTCTACTGTCTGTGGTGATGTGGAGTCGGGATTCCAGAGCATGAATGGTGAGGAAGGAGTGTGTGGCTCATTCAACTGGGCAGATTTCGGGTTTCTCATTTTATTATACTTATTTTCTTGAACTACCTCACCCCGTCCTTGGGTGGGAAACGAGGTCCGGATGATGATGATGATGATGATGACGATGATAATGATGGTGGTGATGATGATGACGATGACGACGATGATGTGATGATGATATGATGATGAACGTTGTCTGGAGGCCACGTGAATGAAAGTAATAGGTCATTGTAGTGAAGAAAATGTTTCATGCAGCTGTCACGTACTTATGTCCAAACTTTCCTTATGTACTTATGTGTGTGTGTACCTATATGTACGTATGTATGTATGTATGTTGTATATGTGTATGAACTGTGTGTGTATGTACTGCAGGGGCCGGGTAGCACAGGCCTGACGTGGGTGGACATTTTAATTTTATACTAAATACATTCAAGACCTGTTTTACGGAAAGCCCTTAGCCACCCTAAAATTACGCATCCCAAACATACTCTTGCATCATTTGGGAATTTCAGGCTCAGTTTTTACCAGCCATGATCAAATTTAAATGCCGTGAGGTGAATTTTAAATATGGGGGGGGGGGGGGGGGGGGGTAAAGCGTAATGTAAACAAACCGTGGCTAAGATTGTCCGTTTTAGGTCCTGATCAGAGCAAATGAACCGTAGGACCGAAGAACATCACTTTCCGTCACAAGAGAAATGGTACTTCACGCATGGGTATATTGGAAGTATGGAAGGCTTTGGAGAGTAGTGTGAGAAGTGCGGGTGGGAATTCCTTATGGGCTGTGAAATGCCAAGCTACGTTAGAATGTACAAGTTTGTGCAAAGTGTCTGATCTTTGTAATACATTTATAAAAACAGAAATACGATGCGCTGTTTCATTTATCCTTACCTCTGTGGTTAGAAACTGTATGAAAGCCGTAAATGTACTTAAATATGCAGTTGTCGGTAAATAACGCCCACTAGTCTGCGGGTGTGGGTGAGTGTAGGTAACTGGTGACATATGGGAGGTGGTTTTGGGAGGGTGTAGGTGGGTATTGGTTACGCATGGGTGAGTGTTGGCGGGTGTAGTGGATGTGGGTGGATGTAAGTGGGTGAAGGCATATGTGAGTGAGTATACGTGGGTGTAGGTGTAAGTGGGTGTGGGTAAGGGCGCGAGAGGGTGTGTGTGTGTGCGGATGTTGGTGTGGGTATGGGTTTGGGTGCATTTGGGAGGTTGTGGGTAGGTGTGGGTGGATGCTACAATCAAACTTAATTTGCAAGTGTCTGTTTCTCTCCACCTATATACTTTTACCGTTAATAAGGCCTAAATGGTGCGAAAGCTTGGCATACTAAAGAAAACTGAAATAAAAAAAAATCATTCAACAAGCACTCGCAAATTACATAATATAAATTAATTACATCACTATACTCAGCGCCATTTATTATATCCAGGATCAGCAAACATTTGAGATAATCCATTGCTAATCTAGTAAATAAGTCGGGCCTTCGAAACAACCGAGAGAAGAAGAAAAGAAGAAGAGGGGGGAGGGAGCTATAAATGTTTCCAGTGCGATACCTTCAAGACAGAATAACATAAGGCCCCTTTCCGAAGTTGCTGAGCTACCTAGTCACTGGCTGGTTGGCGTGTGGTTCAAACTTCTATTTCCAGCAAGCAAGCTTTAGAGTCTCCTTGGTTACTAGCCAAATCACACTTCTATTTCCTGCAATCAAGCTTTAGAATCTCCTTGGTTACTAGTCGAAAGAAACTTCTATTACCTGCAATCAAGCTTTAGAATCTCCTTGGTTACTAGTCAAATCAAACTTCTATTTCCTGCAATCAAGCTTTAGACCTCTGACGTACTACAGCGCTAGTTACTAATCCCCAATCCGACTTAGTGCCGTTTATTAGGACTCTACTTCTGTCCCTTCAACCAGGATTCTATCAATTTTAAGATATTGCAGTTTATCTCATGTGCTTTAACCTTCCTAAATAACCTTTCGTGTGGAATTTTATCGATAGCTTTAAAAAATGATCGGAAGCTTTATCGCTATCTACCGCCTCACAGACCTCCGAGAAGAATGAAAAGTTTGTGAGCCAGGATCGTCCTTGCATAAATCCGTGCTGACTTTCCTTCATGAGATTAATAATTCTTTCTAGGTGCTTTCATATTATATTGGCTATAACTGACTCACGCACTTTACCAACTAGCCTATTGATGTTAGACTTCTCGGACGATAATTCGACGCAGCTGATTCATCACCTTTTTTAAGAATATGTACTATGTTCACTGTATTTCACGCCTCTGGAATTTCTCTTGAACTTAAAGAATTATTAAATAACGTTGTAAGTGGCTGACATAGTTCATCCTTGGTTTCCTTGACTATTTTTGAATACACATAGTACGAGCCTGGCGATTTTTGAGGCTTTTGATTATTAATTTATTTATTTCATTTCGCTAAGAATATTGTCTGTATTATCATCGTAAATATTTGTTACCTGAGGGACCAGGTCTATATTTTTCTTGGTAAATGCTGATACGAAATAATTATTTAGGATGGAGTACATTTTTTAAATCTTCACTGGTAATGTTACCTGATTCTCTTTTGACAGGTCCTATCCTATCAAAGCATTCTTCGTACGGTACATTTGATACAAACTCTTGGGGTTTTCTTTCGATTCATTAGCAACCTTAATTTCATAACCTCGCTTTGCTTTCCGTATCTCTCTTTGCTTCCCTATTCAGAATCGCGTACCGGTTACGTAAGTGTTCCTCTCCCTTTTTTATTTTTCTATATATTTATTTTTCTATGTATGTTGGGGGGACAGAAGTCAAGAGTGAGAGCAGTGGAAATGAGTTATTTGAGAGGAGCATGTGGAGTCACATGGAGAGACAGACTGACAAAAGAGGAAGTGAAGGAGCGTTCTGGTGTGGTTGTGGATGTGTTTGGAAGCGTTAGGAAAAACACGTTAAGGTGGTTTGGCCATAAGGAGAGGATGGAGAGTGAGAGACTGACGAGGAAAGTGTATGTGAGTGAGGTGTAGGGGGGAAGAGGGAGGGGGAGACCAAGGATGAGATGGAGGGATGGAGAGGAGAGGTATATGAGAGGGAGGTGTGAGCTGGGAACAGGGCAGTGAAATGTCGGGAGACAGAGCGACATGGAGGCGATTT
The DNA here is from genome assembly GCA_018397915.1 of Birgus latro. Classification (NCBI taxonomy): domain Eukaryota; kingdom Metazoa; phylum Arthropoda; class Malacostraca; order Decapoda; family Coenobitidae; genus Birgus; species Birgus latro. The sequence continues at coordinate 34,811 of JAGKTI010007535.1, forward strand.
GTCTGTGGCCACCCCTTACAGGATTAAGGCGTCTGGCAATAGATATAGATAGATATTCCTTTCCTTTGGCCTATGAGAGATTTTATTCTGTTGTTTAACTATACTGGTTCTGATTTTTTCGTTCCAAACAGCTTTGAAGGGATATATCTATCTTGGCCTCTGTGTGTTATACTGACTCATTACATTTCTCACTGACCGAACGACTGCTTGGTACCGGACCTGAGTTCATCTCCGTCACCTGAACTACACTCCCACCAATATCCTGTCCCTCACCTGTGATCTGACCTTCCCCAGTGACTTGGCGCACATTCCCACCCGTTTTCTGCCCCTTATCTATGACCTGGAGTTCCCCACTGACCTGGCTCTCCCTAAAAGCATTTACTATCTGCTCTAATTAATTTTCAAGATCTGTAAATAGCTCCTAAAACTAATTTCCCCTTGTTATTTATTTAAACCCAGGCACTTGCTGCATCCCTATTTTTTAATATCGGTTTTACTGTACTATTTAATGAATCCTCTACATAAATAGCTACCCCGCCCCCCTTTCTCCCCAGGGGTTTTGACACAAGAATATTATAGCACTTTATCTGATATTCTGCTAACAATTCTCGAGTCATTCAAATTTCCCTAATAACGGCAGCGTCTATTTTCTTTGTACAAATTAAGGCCCTCAGTTCATCCATTTTGCTACGTATATTCCTGTTGTTTTTGTAGCACACTTTGAAATCATTACAAGTACTTATGCCTCTACATTGGTTTTACCGTTTTATTGCCTTTGTTAATAACTGGGAAACCGTTTACTCATAACTGTTTTCCATACTATTTCTTACCATTCCTCTATCATCGCTTGTTCTCTCCTCTACCATCACCTGCTTATTCTGAGGTCCCTGAATGGGCGTACCTACATTAATGGTAAAGCTTTTCTTCTTGTTTCTGCAGGTGTCGATGCATCTGTTCAAGCCTGATATTAGCGATCCCTCAGTGGAGTTGTTACTATTTGCTATATACCTAAAGCATGACCTTGGGGGAAAAAACAAAGACTCACTATCATCCTAGCTAAAACAGTTACACCCTGTCTGCTAAGTTCCATCGCAGCAACACATGGCACTCCGTCACCCACACATGTATACATATGGCCACACACCCATACACTTATACTTAGGTGTACAAACACCTTTCTTGTCTTATGTCCCAAGAGAATATAAAGTGCACCCTGGTGACTCCCATGGCCACGCAGCAGATTTTGTCAGTCAGGGTCAGGTCGAATCAGGCCATGGATCGCCACTCCACCCTCTCCTTCCCAAAGACACAGAAATACACTTATTCCTATATGGATGACAGTACAGTATCATACCTATATATATATATACCCCTGGGGGTAGGGGGGTTTTCAAGAATTCTCCCCCAGTATCCCTGCTTGTCGTAAGAGGCGACTAAAAGGGTTGGTGGTGGGTTAGTGCCCCACCCCGTAAAAACAACTAACTAAAAATACAAACAGGAAGCCTCGGACCAGGACTGACCAAAAGTTGACGACAAAGGAATGGACAAAGGACGAGATTAAGATTGCGACCTGGAATGTGAGGGGTATGAATGATGAGGTGAAAGAGAGAGAGATTGTACAGGTGCTTGAGAGTGCGAAAGTGGATATATGTGGAATAACTGAAACTAAATGGCGAGGTGAGAGTGTGAGAGAATGGGAATATGGATGGGGTATATGCGCGGGAGTGGGTGAGAAT
>JAGKTI010007536.1:0-13909 GCA_018397915.1 Birgus latro
ACACACACACACACACACACACACACACACACACACACATTTGGATATCTGTGATTTTTCCTTTGTGACAGTTTTCCTTTTGACTACTCATGATTTCCTACAATTAGCTGGAACTGTTTGACACTAAAAATATACAGCTCCCAGGAGTCTCCATAGCCGTTAGGGTGTCAAAGGTAAGGGAGTTGGATGAGGAAGGGTTATAACCTACGATGGAGATTATTTTATCAAAACCTGTTGTTGAATATGCGTTTCCTTTGCATTTTTTGATAGGATGATCATGGCCCTAAGTCTCCAGCCTGTGTTGGCCTAATCTGCCCTGTTTGCGAAGTTCCTTATCACGGATGAGAAGTTAACCAGTCCTTCAAAATTTGTCTTATTTTCGGTGTCAAGAATTGCTAACATGGATAAGTTATACATACATGCACACTTTACGGTTAGGGCAGGAATACGGTTGCTTTAGCCCACGTATTTATACATTATACAAATGTTTAAGTATCAGTCTTACTGTGTCCACCTAAAAGAACAGTATTTTGTTGTGTAGAATTTTTGGCTCAACCGTTACCTAGCACAGGGCAAATAATGAGGTAGGGACACATACAGTAAAGCTAAGAATAAGAGCTGTTGAAATTTACACCTACAAATGCTTCCAACAAGTTCAGACAAATGTGAAATTATAGTTATAGCAATGGAATTATTAGAATTATAAACAAGAAGCGGTGCAAAGGCACAGCAAACCCGTCTCCGGCAGTTATTTTAGGGATGACGTATAAACACAACAGGATATCTAGCCAAAGATATCACATATCAAATTTGGAGTAAATCGGGTGAAAATTGACGATTTTATGCCCATTTGAAATTTTGGGCCCGACCCATCTGACATTGACCCCCCTACAGCTAACTGGGGGATGACCCCCCCTGATGTAATGAGGCATGTTATAAAATGCAGATTTGAAAGATGCACAATTAGGTTTTGGTTTCATGTTAATGGAGTTATGGCAATGAAACGATTTTTACCCATCCCCATTGTTTACATTTTATGGGTCTACTGCCTTTGCCTTGGCCCAAAATTTAATCAGGTGATTAGAAGGTCATAGCCCATCATCCCTGTAATTTTAACTAAAATCGCACCAGTAGTTTTCGCATAACGTTTTTAACAGAGAGACTGAGACAGACAGACAAACAAACAAACAGACAAACAGACAGACCGAGTGAAAACAGTGCCCGTCCCCAAGCCCCTCCGTGGCTGGGACGGGCAATGAAGGATTAATATTAGAACAATACATTGACACAGAGATGATTCAGGAAGGAAATCCGAGAACAAGGTGGAACAGCAGCACTTGGTGAAGAGGGCCTAACCCTTTGATTGCCAGTATGGTTTTCGGATAAACAAAATCGCCCCTTATTGGCCTTAACAAAACGTCTAAATACATCCATTGTAGTGGAAGTCTTTTGGTAGAAGTCTGAAAAAAATGTCTAAATGCGTACAAACTGGAGACAGGGTCAAAGCGGCAAAGAGAACACCAAAACAGCTTCACTGTTTGATATAAAGGGTTACAGTTGTTTTGTTGGTGCCAGCCCTCGATGAACTTTGGGAATTGATAGTTGACATTTGATGGAGGAGACAATAATTCTTCTGAGTCGACCTGTAAGACTTGAGTGTGTCTTTACAGTTGATAAGAAGAATACAGGAAAGGTATGCATGGGGGTGTTTCTACTGTATAGTTAGAAGCAATCACTTTGCATAAATTTTGATGAATGGCATTTGCATGAATTAGGAAGTAATGAAATATGCATATTTCAATATATGGTAAGAAATTGCCCTGAAGAGAGAAACTAATTACAGCTGAACCAAGGCGAAGCTGTGCCAAACATAGTGAAATGACTGGACATCCGCGATCAGCTCATACGTATATTGCACAGGAATAGCAACGGTGTTTTTGCCATGTCAGTGGGTTCATGGATGCATATTGAAACAAATATGAAAATAAATTATATCTCGGTAATATTCCCTTTATACTCAAATGGAATCGAGTCTGTGAGACCAAAGAAGCATTACAAACATTTTGTTACACAGTCAACATACACAGACGCACTCAAAACTCAGTATCTAAATGCAAACCCACTCAGCAAAACTTAATATCTAAATGCAAACAGCTCAACAAAACTTAATATCTAAATGCCAACCCATTCAGTCTACTCTTTCTCCCGGACAGTAAATGCTAATGCAAAATTAATGTGATACTGAGAGCCGACGAGAGAAACCTGACACTCACTCCATCACCCTCGCTCTCCCAGTGGCCCTCGAAAATATAAGCTATAAGCACTCCATTGTATTATTAGAGTGCAAGCCAAGACTATTCATTCACGTGAAAGACGTCAAAAGGTTTGACATCATGAACATCGTTATTGACCCTCAGACATTAAATTTCTGCACTGCTGCTGGGGCGCAGCCGGGGCTTTAACCCTTAAATACCCCACAGTGGGGGGGAGGGGGTTAAAAAGTACATTTATGCGAACACCGGTAAGGCTTGAAATAGCTTAACATGGTCCGCAAGAGTCTCGTGACCACTAAATAGAAAACGACAGCAATTTTTGGCGGGGCTTAACTCCTGCCAGCAAGCCCACCCCCGGAGCAAAAAGGACATTTATTCATGCAAAAAGTGGCAAGGCTGGAAATGATCTCAAATATTCCCCAGAAGTTCCCCTTATACTAAGTGCACAGCGACAGTAATTTTGCGTGGGGCTTTGTCCCTGACAGCAACCCCCCCCCCCCCTCACCCAGAGACAGATGGTGCATATATTTACTCAAGGAGCCGCAGATATCTTAGGTTCTTCAGAAAGATTCCAATATTAATCTCTGAACAAAGCCTGCATTTGAGTCAAGTATATAGGTTACTTTATTGAAATATAAAATGCAATTGATTGTTCCATAAATGACATGCTCAAAATACAATACTTTGCAGTGCATGTGCACACAGGAGCGTTTACCAATAATCATAATAATTCAGTTATATGATTACCAAAAGATATTATTTGTTGCCATAGACAGAAGTGTTCACTGACTTGAGATTAAATGTAAATGTAAAATATAAAAATTAATTGCAAATATAAAAAAAAAAATGTAAATGACTCATTTTCCATTAACCTAGCATTAAAATAACTAGCAGCATTTCCATTAACTCAAAATTGGCACATAATTAGGATTTATTATAATGTTATGTTTTCTGATCACACGTTATCGTCTTCCACACTGTCATCACTATCCTCACCCCATACACTGTCTGATTTTTCGTCCTCTACGGACGCCGTCTGGGACCCATCCACTTCATTAGCAGTTGTGGTTAATGAGCCAGGGACAGGACCTCCAGTGAACCAATCTGTCTGGAAACCTTCATTAGTGTTCATCCAGCCATAGTTGACTGGACTTTCCACACCAGGAGGATCAACTTGATCAGCTCTTTTCCACATTTTTGCCACAAACTTTGACCTCTTGATGTGATTGCCAACAGACATAAGTTGTCACACCAGTCACGTCTACTACTGATGTCAGGGCTTTTACATACATTTATGCAGTATTTGCTTCCATTTGCTGAAAGGGCTGTACCTTTCCCATTCTGCTGAAAGCTGATGTGAAGTCACATCCAGTAACGACGTGAAATCCTGTGAGAGCATCAATAAGGCCAGACTGTTTCTCTTCAAGCCAGCCAGCAATAAGTGAAACATTGATGTAACGGTGATGGTTTCCTGAACCAATGACATGCCATCAGATTGACCAACGAGACCAATAAGTATGACCAGCACATCGGTGTCTGTGGACCTTACTAGAATGGTTCCCCTTGGAATTTTCCCAGCGTGGAAAGCTATGAGGGTATCAGCTTCTTCATGTTGAGCCTGAAGGTGACTTAGTTCATCATCTTGAATCTGGCTACCACCCTCTGTCTATGTGTTCATGGACCTCAAACACTTGCCACCGTGCGACACATGTAGAACTTTCCTCCCGAAAATTACTCCATATTGTGGGTTTCTCCATGCCTTCATAATAAAGTGGGCAAACTCTTCTTTGAATGCACCCTTCTTCAGGAACTCTGTTCCACTGTGCCGCTGTGCTTGTTCTAGTCCACTGATGACGAATGTAGGGTGATTAGCTGCACCCTGAAGCTTCCGCTCAGGATCTTTCATCGAAGGGGACACATATTTCAAGCACAAGGTGAATTTCTTCACCTCGCATGGAACATACTTTGACAAGCAGATCCTCAGCTATAGTTCCATAGGTTGACTTGCTGTGGCGAAGTTGAGTTTCATGTAGAATGTACCCACCATCAACCACACTAGCACTGACTGGATGGAGAGTGACGTCGGTCAGAACTGTCCTGTCTTCCTTCAAGCAGTTTAGTGAGAGCTGCCTTCTCCGTCTTGCTGGGAGTTCCATCACTGTGGGCAAGAGAGAGTGGGATATCAGTGTTTGGGAAAGTTAAAATGTACTGAAGGTAGAATGAGTTGCTTGTTTAACTTTCCAAGGCAAGAAATATTGCAAACACGTCTCTGACACCTTCTGCTGCCTTTACTTTTTGTGTGCTAGATCCTCGTGCTTTGGTGTTTTCTGCAGCAAAGTATCACACCTTTGTTCATACCACATTATTCAGGCATCTTGAACTGTCAGCAACACTCTCAAATTTAGAACGAAGATCTGCTTCCCATTTCATTGTACCCAGAAGATAATCCTTTGTTTCTTTCTTTGTTGATTGCCCCATTGCCACTGACTAGTTCCTGTGGTGATCGAGTGTCAAATTCCGGTGGTACTAATGACACTGGCGAGGATTTCAATGTCAGTATTATCACGCCTCATTCTCTATGGCCGCAACTGATTGGCTGGCTGTTCCCTTGACTGAGGGCCGACAAGTTGTCGTAGCTCTGATAGGGCCGTACCACACTAGGGTAATAGACCATCTCCTGAAAGCACTCTGAAAGTAGATATCCCTTTCATAGGATACAGCATCCTGTTGATGGTCTGCTCTAATGGTAGGTCAACTGCACACCTTGAGTACGGCTTGTCTGTGCGTCAGATGGAGAATGCACCTGCCTGTAGAATGTCATGTGCTTTTGGGTCCATCTGTCGTAGTTTACGCAGGAAGAGAGATCCCCATATTGCATAATTTGGCCAATTTAATGCAAAGAAGATCCCAATAACACATGGAAAGACTTGAATGTACCCCTTTACATTGTTAGTACTTGCAGCTCTGTGCAACTCCCTTTAGATATGACTGGTTAGGTACACATAAACTGTCCAGTAGGTTGTTGTGCTCCCTTGTTGGCCATCCATGACGTTATGGACACATGCTTGATGATTTTCCTACCAACCATATTATTGAAAATAACCTAGAGAAAAATCTAATTTCTTGAAAAAAAAAAAAAAGGTATATGGTTTTAAGCGTAATGCTAGGGGGAGAGAGGTGGTGATGTCGAGATACTTTCACCCTTGCCTTTTTTTGTATGAAGAAGAGGGTTGCTTCTGAGGCCTTAGCCCCACCCCAAATTGCTGTCCCCGTGCGTTTAGTGTCCAGGTAACTCCTGGGGACAGTTTGAGACCATTTCTAGCCTTCCCGCTTTTCATATGAATAAATGTCCATTTTGCCCCGGGGGTTGGGGCTTGCTGTCAGGGCAAAGCCCCACCTAAAATTGCTGTCATTTTCCATTTAGTGGGGAGGAGACTCCTGCGGACCATTTCAAACCATTTCAAACCTTACCGGTGTTCGCATGAATAGATGTCATTTTTGCCCCCCTCCCCACTGTTAGGTATTTAAGGGTTAAAGCCGCTGCTGTGTCTCGGTAGCAATGCAGAAATGTAGTATCTGAGGGTCATTCCTGACATTCATGATTTCAATAATTTTGCCATCCTTCTTGTGAATAAATGGTCCGGGCTCCTAGTCTAGATTGCCCAAACAGTTGATGACTCGCTTTCTTTAAGTTTCGGACTAAACTCCCTGAATCTGGCAATCTCTCTTCAATGTTTTCCATAATTGCCTTTTCTCCAAATTTTAATTATAGTGTTGAAGAAATAAAATTTATTGATCTTGTGAAAATGTAACTTAAGCCTTGTCTTCAGTATTTTAGATTAATAACAGTAATTAAACAGTAAGTGATATCTGGCGCGTTTTCAGTCGCATCCAACCACCCAAGCGCCAGCCCACTGCCCATACATTAGTGATGATCATGCAATGAGGGGGTGTGTACTTCTACTTCCTTTACTGTCGCTCCCTCCTCCCCCCACCTTTTTTTCCACCAACTTAGGCTTTATTTCTCTTCATTCTCGGTCCTGCTTTTGACCACCACCCTTTCCATCTTCTTTCATTAAACTCCCCAATAGATTCTAGTTTCATCGGCAGCAGAAAAATGACTACTCTTTTTACTTGGCCTAAATTTGCCATATCTTAATGCTGAATGCCGAGTTTTTAAAACATATAAATGCCAAATTATGATACTAGTCTGAAGAAGCGCCTTGGAAATAATGTGGATCCGGATTAGTGTCTTGGCGCCGTTGGACTATGTGGGAAACTGCAAAAGGACAAAAATCTGGGCCAGGATAAGGTTAACCCGCCACATCCTGGCAGATTTTTCACCAATGACCTCCCCCAATCCCAGCAGATTTTCGATTTTTTTTTTAAATAGCTAAAACCTCCACTTTTTATGAGAAACATCGAAAATTCATAGAGATATCGCCGACCTGAGCTTATAAATGCTGCTACAGGTGAGAATACCCTCACCTGGCACCTGACCCCAAAGAAAACGAACAATGGGAGGGGTATTTAATCCAAACCACTCAATTTATGTATTTATTTATTTATTTGGTACGAATTCATATGTAGTGCAAGAGTATATTGGTTTTCACACAAAAATATGGGTGATATAAGCGTTGTTCACTCACCAAGCACATCAGATTACCGCACTTACCTTGATGTTACCTCATCACTTCTGCTCATTACTAACTCTGGTGCCACATAATCTTTGTCCTCCACACTGGGAATCACGTTCGCCTTGAATTTCGTCATTGGAGAGACTGTGGCGCGACATGTCTTTACTGGCCAGGTCACTGCTAACAGGTGAGTTGCCAAGAAAATGCGTGTGGGGGGAGGGGGGTCAGGTGGGGTCAGGCAGTATCCCCACCTGACTGCGGGTAGAGGAAGGTCTCCCACATATGCCTACCAAAAATCACCAGTGAAACTTGAAACATGCGCAAATGATGGACCACGCAATTGCAAAATGTATGGATACGTCATCGTGTGTCACCGTGACAAAACATGGTGACGTATCCATACGTCAACGGGACGCCTCAGGTTAAAAAGTATAGTCATTCTCCAATAGTTTCACGCTTTTTCTAAACTCAGCAGATAGCCATCTTTGTTGCCCTTTATTACTCCTCTGTTCACAGTGCTCAAGATTTTGCTCTTATGGCTTTCTTTTCCCACCTGAATTTCATCCCACATAGGGATTTAAATGTAAATAGGAATATAGTTTTAGATGTTTATTTTCGTGATTTGATGACACTCGTGCTTTGGGTAAACAACAGATCATCTTATGTGATATTTCCCACTCATAATTGTTGATTTAGGATGGAAAACAAATATTACGAGATATTTTCTGCATTTTAACGCTGAAAGAGCTGAGCAATAGGCTGTGCATTTCATATTCTTTCATACAGTTGGAGCCTCAACATTAGTATATTGTGGTTTACTCTAGCGTATTGCGAGGTATACACAGCAACAACACTTATATATTGCTTTTGGGTGACGTTTATCTAAATACTGCCCTTTCCGGTGTGCAGTATAGGAAATATAACTAGGTCGTGGTAATTGTCAGATACCACTTTCTGATCGAAATGTACTGGGAATTGGGGCATCACTTCTTTGGGCGTTTTGTACGTGGGGACTACAATTTTAGATGTCCTTTAGGAATGTGGCGAAAGAACAGGAGGGAGAGAGACTTCCGCCTTGTCAGATGTCGTTTCACTTCTATCTGGTCAGGTATGCATGCATGCACGCACTCACACGCGAGTAGACACACACACATACACGCACGCACACACACATACACGCACACACACACGCATACACACACGCACACACACACACACTACTAAGTTGCAGTACGGAGCTAATTAATGGATGCAAGTTTATGCAAAGCGCTTTTATACAGCTGAAAGGAGAGATCTCACAATGACAGATATAAGAGGGAGGAATTAATGACAAAGTAAAAGTGGGTGAAATGTACCGGTAGGTGAAGAGCAAAGAGGATATTAAAGCAGGGAAAGGGAGAGAGGAAATAACAGGTCGAGTTTAGTGAGAGGGGAGTTGGTTTAGATTGAGTAGCAGTAGTTAGTGTGATAAAGTGTGAGGGGAAGAATGGGAGATGAAATGGACAATTCCATTCACTTACAGACCATGCTTCTTTTACTTCCCTCTTCTCCCCTATCGTCCCTTCTCTCTCTTTCCTCCACCTTTTATTGGAAGGTAAGAAGAATGAGGAATGGGGGGGAAAGTTATTTTCATTTACTTCCTTACCTCTCCCCCCTGTCTTCCTTCCTGGCCTTTCTCTCCCCTTTCGATGTTTCCCACTTTCCCTTCCCTTCTTGTGGTTGAAGGTGAGAGAAAATCACTGAATTATGGAAGCAAAGGTTACTTTCACTTCCATCCTTTCTCCTCTTCCCCCTCAAACTTTACTTCTCTCCTTTTCTCTCCCTCTTCCTTCTTTCCTACCCATCGCCCCTCCCCTCCCAGCCATATTAAGTTCAAAATTACTGTCATGTACGGAGTTCCCAGTTAATGCATTGTTACCAAATGTGTCTTGTGATTAGTGTTTTTATGGTGCCAGTTTGGCTTAGATCCAAAATTTTGGCGGAAGGTGTCTCATCTACGGCTGTCTAGTGTTGGGTCTTGCACCTGGAAGGGGACTTTTTTTTTTTTTATTGGATAGTTCAGTTAAAAATAAGCTCAGTTGCTTATACAGCATATCATGAAAATAGTACTTTACAAGCAAATTTTAATCATATGCATAAAACTCATCAAAATTATGCTGCATTCATACGACTTCTGGAGCACGCAATGAATCACATATTATCTTTTAAGTGTGAGGGTCTAAAGGAAAGTTCCAGAATAGAGGTGCAGAATAGAGATGCAGTGAGGCGAAAGGAGAATATTTTACCTATAAAACTACTCCCTTACCATAATCAGCAAAATCATGCCAATAAAAGAGGTTAGACCGTGTAAAACTTTGACCACAGCGCCACCCTAAACACCATTAGTATATACAATGTATAACGAGGTGTTTACCAGCCACATGTACCATAAAATTATTGTAATGAACAACGCGGTTTGGAATACCAGTGTGGGTTTGGTGAGGGCTGATTGCAGGCTTAGGAGATACGGGCTGGGGACGGGATGGGGTCATACTGGGTGGGGACGGTGATAGGGTGATATGGGGTGGGAAGGGGAATCAGTAATATAAGGTGAAGACATGTTCAGTATGGCAATGATCTGTTAAAGGTAATTTTCATCATAGACTTTCTTTTTTTTAATGAATGTCGCGGCTTTAGAGTCCCGTTCGATTCAATCACTGTTAGGGATGTGTAATATAAACGGCACGTAAGGGCGTCGTCTTCTCGTGTTCAGAGAAAATGCAGGCCTGCGGTTCATACACCGGTTCATACACCGATGTATTTTGTCTTTGACCTTACCGAAGAATTATTCAGAGAGAGAGAGAGAGAGAGAGAGAGTTAGCTCGTTCATCTGATGACATTTTTGCTATTTGCATATTATCATATTCATTATGGAGAACTCCATTGAGCTCTATAGTATGGAGGGGTTATATCTGCAGCGAGCGTGTGACTTTGGCCGCTACACTGAAACACCAGCACTCGTCGCCTCCACCATGGAAATGAAACTGGAACACTGCTCTCAGATTGCTGTTTCTGTATTGCTGTTGCTCACATATGCTTAGCAGTGCGCCAGGACACGATATTTTAGCTGCGCAGTGGACCATTACACTATATTTTCCGAATTTGTCGGCTGATTTCAAATGGGGAGAGCGTCGGGTGTAGTGCATTAATATCATCACAGCCGCCATGGGCCCCTGGCGGAGGGCACACAACTACTTGGCACTACCCGTGAGAAAGCCCCTCCATTTGACAGAGCTTAGTGGAGAACTCTTTCGAAGTGAATGGATAAGACAGAAGATGTGTTATATTTTATTCCTGCTGCAACTAGCTGACTTTATTTACCTCTGTTGAAAATCGTTGTCGGGACAGGATTGAGTATTTTGTCCCCGTACTTCAGTTACTGTTCCTGTCCTGTCTCTTCAGTTTTCCAACCGATAACAGGCTTTTATTCTATATCTCTGTCATTCTTTTCCACCACACGCCCCTCAGTCTTTTCCTACCCTTTGTCTGCTCCATGATATCTTGGTCTTCCTCTTCGCCTTCTACCCCCTTTACAGAACTCTTCCTCATTCTGGTCTCACTCGTCCACAGTTCCAACTTCTTATTCCATCTCTTTTAACCACCTCGTCCGCAGTCATCGCAGTCCTTTGTTTCATATATAGGTTTCTTTCTTCCCCTTCTTTCATCGCATTCCTCCCTTCTTTTATGGTTGGACATTTGGCGCTCATCCCACGCACTATCCACCTCCCTCTTCACAGATCTTCGCTCTTTTGTAAGGTTCAGGTCATTCATCCAAACGCTCTTTTCTCTCCTAGTTCTTTATACTGTTCTTCTCTAGGCATTCTTTTCTACCCTTCCTCTCTTCCTAACTTTGCAGCATCTGTTCTCTCTTTATCCTGTTCTTTCTTTTTTCCTCCTTCATTCGTCTTCTTGCTTTTCTTTCATCTCCACCTCTTATATTCTGTCCTTCTACGGTGTTCATAATCGCTATTGCCGCTTCATGTATATTTTCTTTCAGATTCACTAACATTTCTTTCCTTCATTCCTTCGTTCATTCTTATTATCCTCTGTTTTAGGGTTTTGCCTTCTATTATCCCTCCTTCCTCTTTTATCACTCAGTTTCCTTTCACATAATCTTTTCCACTATTATTTCTCTTATTATTTTCCACCGCATTTTCTTCTATTTCTGTTCGTTTTTCTGCATGCACTTACCCTCTCTTCATACTTTCTTTTTCCATCTCTCTATTTCCTTTCCAGTCTTTTTGTCTCCCTCAACTTCCTTCCTTCATTTCCTTTCTTCTCTTCTTTAAATTTATTTGGTTTCTGCTCAAGTATCTTCTCCTTGCCACTTCTAATTAGCTTTGCCTCTCCCAGTTGCTTTTCTTAACTTCAATAATTATTTTCCCTCGTCTTCTCATTTCATCTCGTCTTGTCAATCTTTTCCTATTCCCTTCCCTCCCTCCCCACCTACACTTGTCACTGCCAGTCCAGTCGCTGCGGCAGGCAATTGAACAATGTTATTGATGCCATTTTGTGAATAGCGTCATTACTTTGCCATCAGTGTAAGTGCCGGGGGTTTATGGTTCTGGGTTTATCACCTCCCAGCGATATGTGCCAAAGACTCGCTAATATATCCAATACTTGAAGGATGTGTCGATAAATGCAATTGTACCGTGCCAAGTTTAGCCCCAGGTTATTTCAGTGCAATCTAAAGGAACTTTATTATACACCGGCAGTTACACCCGAAGTAAAATTCATCACTAGGCCAGGGCCATGGTTAGTAAGAATGAGTGACTTTATATTAAGTGATTAACCACGTGATTTTCCGTTGGAATCCAGTTGTATCAAAATAAGAGCAATTGACTCTCCTTATATGTATTGGGAACAAAAAAATCATCTGTATCTACAGCGCATGCGAAGTTGCTCGATATTAAAATTAACAGATGACCAAGAAATCTGATAATGACCTTGGTTTATGGCGTACTTTAGTTGCTAAACATGAATACACATTACGATTCTTGTTGTTTTCTCCGAACTGTAGAGTGCCCCAGTTATATTTCTTGCATAACTCAAGGGCACTCAGTGGAGCGCATTTCCAACAAGGGCAAAGTAAATTCGAAATCACTCTTCATAATGAGTTAGGTTTTCTCATCATTGATTAGGGTTTTGCAAAAACCAGATCCTAAATTTGTAATACGATTCTAATCGATCCCAAAAGATAATCGATTGTTCCTTGGGCCATGGGCTATCTACCCACCAAATTTTGTTCGAATGTCTCTTTTGGTTCTCGAGTAATCCTGCTAGCAGACAAACTAACAAACATCAGTCCCAAAAGTTAATCGATTGTTCAGTGGGACACGGGCTACCGTATCTACCCACCAAGTCTGGTCCAAATCTCGCATTTAGTTTTGGAGTAACCTTGCTACAAGACACACAAACTAAGAAACAAGGGTGAAAACATACTCTACATGTTGGAGATGAACTAACACGTTGTATTCAGGTAGCATAGGTTGTCAGCTATGTCATTGATTCTTTGTATAAAATAACATCAACAATGTCTTAATGGTTTTTATTAACAGGCATTCCTAGTTAACCACTAATTCTTATATCGTTTGGGATATTGACTGGGTATCATAGCTTGTTTCATAGCTCATTCCCTTCTCGACAGCCTCTCAGTTACTAGTTATATTATGCCACTCTTACGATGCAAGTTTATTTTGTGTTCTTTATGAATGTGGTTCTATATTATTTCATGCTTACATATTATCGTACTTTAAAGTACTTTTAATTGTAAAAAAAATTCCTATGAAGTATATCCTCTCCATGATAGCCAGACATTCAAACAGTTTATAGACAAGTTAATTATTTTTATTAGTATTAATCCGTGAACAGATACGGGTATTACCAGTGTACGTATTTCAGTTTTTTATCCGTTAAATACAGCATTTGGCACATAAAAGAGCATAGTAGTTTCACATCTGCCAGACGGAGATCCCGTCAGTATCACAGGAACAATTGGCACAATCTGCGACACGTCTGACCAGGCTCTGTATGTCGAGGAGTAAGGTCGCCATACATCCTCCAGTCTCAGGCCAGGCTCCAGACTTAATTTGAAAGCGGGGTAGGGTCTGGTTGCTATCAAGAATGGTAGGTAAATGCTGGCGAGAGGTGGAGCGTCCGTATCACTTCGAATTTGGACGATGCTTCAAACACTCGAACAGACATTCCACTCGTAGTTCAGACTCGCTCACCAAACAGACCCACAAACCAGCATACAGGTGCTCATCAGTTCGAAGCTCTGATTCTGATTCATCTGAGTATGTGCTGACTTACCCTGACACACCTGGCCCTCCAAATCATCGCGAACAACAGGAAGGAGGTTCTTGAACTGCAGAAGTCCATAAATGTCTACTCCTCATGTGCCCTGCTGTGATACTTGGGATGTGAGGACAATATCCCCCAGAGGACAATATTCCCCCCATACACAATATCCCCCAAGAACAAAATCTCCCTGAACACTTTCCCCCATGCACAATATCCCCTGGGGACAAATTTTTCCCAATTTTTCTGTACTCTAGCTCCGTCCCCCTACAGGTTACATCTCGCAGCTCGTACAGGTATGTTAGGTTAGGTTAAGTTGGGTATGTAAAAATGTATATGTATGTATGTATGTACTATACATATATATATATGCATAGATATTCATATACAAGTATATGTATATATGTATGTGAATATAGGTATTGTCCTCGGGGGATAATGTGCATGGGGAAATGTTGTCAGGGGGGATTTGGTCCTCGATATATTAAGCATAGGGGGATCTTATCCTCCCGGGGATATTGTCCTAGAATAAGACACCGCCTGTGGGGTGACTAATAAAAAGAGACCTTGTCTGTTTACTTTTCTTTCCAAACAGAAACAAATAATTGTGTGTATAGTCATCCAAGTCCAGCTTGTTTGAAAGTCATCCTATGATCATGA